>MJUU01047112.1:65475-98469 GCA_002080025.1 Modiolus philippinarum | reverse complement strand
AAATACTGCACTTGACATATCTGTTGTTCCAATTATCGAATATGATCGACTGCAATGTAAGACGGACGTAAAAACTATCGTTGAGTAGAGGACAGAAACACATGTATCTAAAAAGATGTATTGCAAATAGCAAAATACCGAAGTAACTGTGTATTAATTATCTGCATATGCGCATTTCGACAACTTATGTCTCTTCAGTGCAGATCAAATCCATTGATCTGCATTTCTGACATTTGATTCGACAAGGGAGGAAATTGTAAATGCATGAAAATGGAAGTTTATTTTCACAACTAACAGCAACAAATAAGCTCATCAAATATGTTTGTTAATCGTTCTTCTTTTCTAATATGCAGTTTATAAACACGAATAATATTTAATAATGGAATTTAAGCTTTAAATCTTAAATTCATTTAACAAATTGCGGCATTATTAATTAATGCTGTTTTGGGAATCATTCTTTTAACCATTCAAGTATAAAATTTGTAATCATTCCTTTATTCACTAGACAAAATTATCTCCCTTTCACATGTGGTCATCTCAAACGTTCGGTGCAACAATATTTGGATAAAGAAATTTAACCCAACCCTCCCAGCCCATTTTGCATTTTTTAGCTATTGTAAAAAAAAAAAAAATCGCAAGATTTTTCTCTTTTGCTGCTGCTTTTTGTTATATTTTTCAGATGTAATCTAAGGTTATAATAGCTGTACATTGTGGTATGAATATCCTCTGATGTAGCCTTTGATGTTTGGTGCACTGCAAGAAAATCCATATACAGAACAATCTAGCAGAGCTCTTTTGTACATAGAAGTAACTCTATTGCTGGCCTGTTTGACGTTCCGCGTGGCAAAATTCGCTGCACCTCATATTAGACCCCCCTTTTTCGGACTCTCATTTGTGTATCACACAATGATCAAAAATTTTATCCAAAGCACCTGTGTATCACACGGTGCCTCTTGATTATTGATCGATCTTAGTTGCCATAATTAGCGGTAACTTTTATACAGACTGAATAGTGAACAGTTATGAAGTATCTGTAGTGCATCCATATCTTAAGCAGTTAAAGTGATCGTTACATTTATTAAGTAGTGAAATTGATGAACAGTAAAAGTTGATACATGAGTATATATTACTGTTAACACAAAAAGTTGAATAAAATGCTGTTGCCAGTTATTGCCAACCAATATCTAGGTTTTGTGTTTTGTATGCCAAATATGAGTTAATGGTTTCATTCCATCCACAAAATAATATTAAAGGATTTATTTTAGAATTGTACTAGTTGAAATCAAAATTTGTCATATTTTTGTACATGTTATAACATGTACAAGCAAAATTTGTACATGTTATAACTTGTATCTTTGGCCCATACAAGTTATAACATGTACGTAAATTTTGTACATGTTATAACATGTACAAAATTGCAACTTGTACACAACATATATACAAAAACATGCAATGTTACCCTTGATTTAGCTTCGCATTTCTGTACAGTAGACCAGTTAATTGGCCACGATATTATATATCAATGTTTTACAAAATCGTCATACTTTCCTACCGCGACCACAAAAATACCTTGCATTTTAGTTATAAGAGCATACCATATGCTTCCCATGCCCAGGGTCTCATTATTTCTCAATTGGAGTAGGGTAGTGCGAAACTGAATACTAAAACCGTGTCTTGCTTCCTTATGAGGATATGATGTGTTTAAGATACAACAAGTTTTTTCCCTACAGACCTTGATCATTTTGTAGCAAAGTAAAAAAAACAAATTATTTGAATAACTGCTTTCAGTACAAATTGATAACACTTTTAGCACGACCACCCTTTTTAACACTTTCAGGTACAAAATTCAAGCTTTCATATACAACTTACAGGACTTTGTAACAGCTTAATTAAAATGAGTGTAACTGTTGCTGTGCACTTTTTGCACAAAATACACCATACTGTCATTATTACACTTAAAATGTGGTTGGTAAAACAGAAGCTAGGAAAACAATTACTGCGGCAACCTTTCGGAACAAAAATAAAGGAAAATCTCAGCAAAATAAAGACTTCTTTCACTTACAGACAGCTTGTTGTCTTTTATTAAATGATAAAAAGTGATAACAATTGACTTTTTAATGTACTCATATCATTTCTATGTCCATTTCATAATATTATGAATAAGAGGTCTAAATTAAACAGAAGTCTAAGGGGTAATTCATTTTCTATCCAGCTGCCGAAACAATGATGATATTGCACAAACCTTTGTCATTCCTGTTTCTGTACGACTCATCATTTTTGCAGTCTTTTGTCTAAAAAGCAATTTAATTACACATATCAACAGTATAAATTTTATTCTTTTAAAATTTTGTGTTTTCTTGTCAAAAATTGAGGACTTTTTGAAAAGTTGATTACTTTCATTAAAATCTCCAACAAAAATGCAAAAATATCCAAAAAGTAACATGAAAAACAGAAAAAGTATTGCCACTCAATTCAAAAAGGGACATTCATTCATTCCTTCTGCCAGAGAGACTTACAAAAGTACTGAAATATCATATTCCGACATCCCAGAACTCCATCCTACGGGGTGTATATTTCTGAACTGGTACGATTCGCACGGGTTTGTTCTACTCTTGACAATTTTAATGAACGTAACCTTACTATCACAGCCAAACTTTTACAACAGGGTTACAATTTTCAAAAGTTGTTGAATACATTTAAGAAGTTTTTCTTATAGATATGAACATTTGATTCTAAATATGGCTTTACTTGTAAACAGCTTATTACTAAGGGCATTTCTAATCCTCGATTTTACGGAAATGTTGTGAAAAAATGCCAGAAATTGATTAAAAGTCCAGAAAAGCTGGGACGTAACTTACATTCTTTACGTAATAGGGGATATCGACAAGATATTCTGCTTGCATCCATTAAAATATCCTTTCATTCACCATTGAGATCTAATGACCTGAAGATTTTGCACACACATTGGCCTCTCACTGATACTGCCGATGTGTACTGAAATTTATGATGATTCTTGACCAAACCCTTCGGGAAGTTTTGAGTTTGATTTTTCTTCCGTAGTACGATAGTGTCCTACCAGCAGACTAGGCTCCTTGAGCTAGCCGGCAGTTTAGCGGCAAGCACCCTTGACCCATCTTTCAAAATTACGTCTTGTTTTTTTTTCTTTGCTTTCAAGATAGTGGTCATGGAGTTAGTAGTCTACCTGCATTGGGTTTTATTCGTATGTTTATCATACTATAGGGAAACTGGACAGATAAAGGGGTGGTTTGGGTACCCATAAACCGGTTTAACCCTACAGCTGGCATTTGCTAGAGCCGATACCAAGTCCGGCTGACCCGAGTTCCTATTGTTGCCTACCTTTGTCTTTTGTCTTATTCGTGTTCTTCATGTGTAGTTCTATAGCGGATTGTGGCATGCAATTATAATATTCAGCCATTGTAGGTGTTTCCTGTTATCTACTTTTTACACTGTAGTGAAACGTCAAAAAATGCGGAATTCACAGATGCTGTCAAAATACAGTCTGAATCTTCGTGGAATAATAGTGACGGTACTTTGTCTTATAAGTTGAGACCTGAAAAAGAAGATAATCACAATAATGAGTCTGCTTTTTGTCTGATGAATCTGAGGAAAATATTATTGTGAACCTCAACAAACTATCTGGTTTGATTACTGCCTTCCTGTCGCACTCATGTAAAAAGCCTATTCCTTCGATACAAGAAGTTAGCATGCAAGGACTGTGTATTTCTGTTATAGTTCAATGTTTAATCTGTTCATTTTGTTCAAATAAGGTTGATCTTTTCACAACATATAAACCATCACGTGGACCTAAATCAGGCATTCTAAATACTTGTCTCTTGATACCTGTATTAAAAACTAAGGTTGGTTTGTCTGATCTAATATACATTTTGAGCTGTTTGGACATGAAGCCACCAAGCCGAAGTGCTTGCAACTTGAAGCTGACAAGTACTTTGCATGGCATTAAACAGATATCTATGTCAGAAAATTGTCCTCTAGCTTACGCGCAAGAGTACGTGTTGAACTGTTGAGAATGTAAAGATTTACTCGAAGTAAACAAATATTCAATGCTAAAGCAAAAAAAAAACGCAATAGATAATATACTTCCATGTTTTTTTTTATTAATATTGATCATTGTTTCAGTGAAGAATGAATAGAAAATGCTGTATCGATGATAAGGGATAAAATTAATTATACAATGTCATTTGTGTTAAAAAAATACACATTTTTAAGGATGCTGATCACAGTTCTTTTCGCATGCATGTGTACAGATTTACCAACAATGTGAACGGATGTTGATTATTTATTGATTCTACAAATAAAATGTAAATAAATGTGATATTCTGAATATGTATGTTATTTTCTCCTAATAAAACATGATTAAGTTTGAAACTATCCTCGAGTTCTGTCAGTAATCATGCTTTAAAATTGTCACTACATCACTGCAAAACCGGTCAATCCGAGCAAATTTCTTATTTTATTAAGATTTTTCTGAACACAAATGCCAAGTTGAGGACCTATATGCATTGCAATTTTGTAAATTTCAGTGCCCAGTTGTACAAAAAAAACACAGTGTATTTACTGTCGATTACCACCCAGATTCCTCAGCAAATTCAGTCAGTGGGGGCTGCCATGTTTGTTGTCGACATATATACAAAAATAGGCAAGGTTACCCTTGATTTAGCTTCGCATTCCTATACAGTAGACTAGTTAATTTGCCAGGATATTATATATCAATGTTTCCAGCTCATCTGCTTTTCAAGAGCCTGTGTTCGATACAGTGATTACCTTGATAGAGCCCGGTTGCTCACAAAAAGGCTACTTCAACAAGGGCATGTTACCCAAAACTTGAAGTCATCCTCCAGACGTTTTACGGTCGACATCACCATCTTGTGGACCGCTGTGGGATATCTGTTTCCCAGATGACAACAGATCTGTCCCTTTAAGGTTTAATTGTTGTTTCCTCTCACGGATTTGACTTTACTACCGGATTTGACATGTTCAACACGGTGGGTGTCTTATAAGAAGCAAGAGATGCTTACTCTACCGGTTCTCCTGATCTCACCCATGGTTTTCATTGGGTCCATGTTGTTCATCTTTGTGTGTTTGTGTCTTCATTTTTCTTTTCTGTGGCGTACTCATGTTGTGTCTCTGTTTCTTTTTTTGTTTCCGATGTTGCCATTGTCCTTGGAGTGTTCGTTTTGAATTGACGGTTCAGTTCTCATTTACTTTCACAAAATCATCATACCTTCCGACTAAGACCACAAAACGACCGCGACCACAAAAATACCTTGAATTTTAGTTTTAAGAGCATACCATATGTTTCCCATGCCCAGTGTCTCATTATTTCTAAATAATAGTAGGTAGTGCGTAACTAAATATTAAAACCGTGTCTTGCATCCTTTCTACTTTTCATAAATATAAACCTACAACAAAGATGTTTTCTTAGCGCTTTAAACCTAAAACCAAGTCGGAAAATTTAATATAGCAATTGCTGTTGAGTTTCTACCAGACACTACCGCAACGGAAGGGGAACTTTGACTAGTCATAAAACAGGTTTAAACCACCATTTTTTTAAATGCCTGTACCAAGTCTGGACCATTGCGGTCGACAATTTTGCCGGTAGTTTCTACCTTATTTGTCTTTTTGTCTCATGGACTTCGGCTCTTGACATCCCTTTTCGGTGATTTTGTTATTACCCCCATTTTCAAGACTAAAGATAAACTAAGATCTAAGACAGAAAGACAGACTCAATGGCAGTGGTCTCCCATTCCGGTATGGAATTTACCGCCTTGCCTTCTCATTACATCATAGTTATTTTACGGGGGAACATTAAGACGTTTGCGGTTTTTTTCTGATCGTTAAAATATAATAAATATTTACGTTACCGCTCTATTCATCAGATAGCATGTACAATGATGCTAATTATGATACCAGAACTTTATGTTTGTTTTTACGGTTGATGGTTTTTTCGCAAGCTGATGGTTTGTTATTCTGACAACTTGTATTGAATTCCCAGTTCATCCATTTGGATATACTATGGGTTATTTTGAATAAAAAAAAATAAAATACTTTTTGTTTTAGAAATGCAATGGTGGAAAATGTATCCCTTTGAATGGTAATCAGCATCCAAGAAGTATCCGAAATAGTGAAAGTACGCCGTATATTCAACGAGAAGAACGTTCTTCATGTAAGTTTGATAGAAGTATTTGTTATAAAATGAGTCGACTGAAAAGCAAAGAAAAGCAATATAGATTCAAAATTACTATAAATTTCAAATCTTTAGATGACCATTTCTATATGTTTTGCCTCTAGAGTAAAGATAAAACTTACAGTAAAGATAATAAACAGCTGCGCCAAGTCGCATGATACGCCCGTCGTCACCCCTTCAAAACTTTAAGTGATTAAAGAATGTGGTTCTCAATTTAGAATGCACATATAACTGCCAAATTAAGCATGAAATCTCTTTAATAAATCAATCGGCAAAGTTTGAAGTCAGCTGATCAAAATATTAATCAGTTAGAGTGCGTTATGCATAAAATTGTCTTAAATTTGAAAAATAAAGCCTCATAACTCTTGCAAGAAAAATCTGAATTTCACGAAAAAGTATACAGGCCATAAAACCATCATATCCAATACCTGTACAAAGTTTGAAGTGAACTAGCCATAGGGTGTCAAGTTAGAACACAACATGTGAAAAATTGCCTTAGAATTCATGAATAAAGTTCCATAACTCTTGCAAGAAAAATCAAAATTTAAGAAAAAGTATACAGATCATAAGGCCATCATACCAAATATCTTTACACAGTTTGAAGTGAATTAGTCAAAGAGTTGTCAAGTTAGAGCACGACATGTAAAAAATTGCCTTAAAATTAAAGTCCCATAACTCCTACACGAAAAACTGAATTTTCCCAAAAAAGTATACAGATTTTGAGTCCATCATATCCAATACCTCTACTAAGTTTGAAGTGAATTGGTTAAAGGGTTGTCAAGTTAGAGCGTGACATGAAAAATTACCTTAAAATTGACGATTAAAGTCCCATAACTCCTACAAGAAAAATTGAATTTTCCCGAAAAAGTATACAGATCATGAGTCTATCATACCCAATACCTCTACAAAGTTTGAAGTAAATTGACCAAAGGGTTGTCCAGTTAGAGCACGACATGTAAAAAATTGCCTTAAAATTGACGAATAAAGTTCCATAACTCCTACAAGAGAAATCGAATTTACCCGAAAAAGTATGCAGATCGTGTGGACATCATACCAAATACCTCTACAAAGTTTAAAGTAAATTGACCAAAGGGTTGTCCAGTAAGAGCGCGACATGTAAAAAATTGCCTTAAAATTGACGATTAAAGTTCCATAACACCTACAAGAAAAATAGAATTTTCCCGAAAAAGTATACAGATCGTAAGGTCCTCTACAAAGTTTGAAGTGAATTGACTAGAGTTGTCCAGTTAGAGCGCGACATGTAAAAAATTGCCTTAAAATTGACGAATAAAGTCCCATAACTCCTGCAAGAAAAATCGAATTTTCCCGAAAAAGTATACAGATCGTGAGGTCATCATACCTAATACCTCTGAAAAGTTTGAAGTGAATTGGCCGAATGGTTGTCCAGTTAGAGCACGACATGTAAAAAATTGCCTTAAAATTGACGAATAAAGTTCCATAACTCCTACAAGAAAAATCGAATTTTCCCGAAAAAGTATACAGATCGTAAGGTCATCATACCCAATACCTCTACAAAGTTTGAAGTGAATAGTTGTCCAGTTAGAGCGCGACATGTAAAAAATTGCCTTAAAATTGACGAATAAAGTCCCATAACGCCTGCAAGAAAAATCGAATTTTCCCGAAAAAGTATACAGATCGTGAGGTCATCATACCTAATACCTCTGCAAAGTTTGAAGTGAATTGGCCAAATGGTTATCAAGTTATAGCACGACATATGAAACGGACGGACAGACAGACGGACGGACGGACAATCGGATATTGGTATACCATAATACGTCCGTCATAAGACAGGCGTATAAAAATTACATATGGAAAAACTAAATTCAACTAAATTCACAGTAACTTTGGCATTTCATATAAAAAAGCTGAAAGAGTCTGAAAGTTTGTAGTTCCATGATCTGTTAAGAAATTGAAAATATATATCAGTCAAGTTCGTTCTATATAAAATCACTCAACATTGAATGCTTGAAAAATAATTCATGGAAACAGGTGGTTTATTGAAGATCAGAATCATCCTCTTAATATTTCACTCACTAGTTGTTTTCTTTTATCTATTTAAAAAAAATTCGCAAATTAGCGTTTTATTACATATTCACGCAGTATTAAATGTTCGTGTCCGGTCTTAATTCGTCGTCTATACTAACTGTGTATTGTGTATAGAGACGTATTTACACTTTACAAACCTTTTTAAAAGTTTTAAATTTAAGTTCTGCTTTTAAAAAATATGGCGATATGGTTTTCAACGCAATCACCATCAAGACAAAATAAAAAGAAAGTTAAGGTTAAATAGATTTTTATTTTTTATTTTCGCTCTTCTGAAGCAGTTAAAATAGCACCTACTTTCGTAAAAGGACTTAAAAGTGCCCATTGTTAACTCGATTAAGCATTTTTAGCAACTTTTCATATTGTCGATATCGTAGTTTTTTTCTAATTTGTACTTCGAAAATATGTTATTCAAAAATGACAAAAATAATAATGGTCGCCGAATGCGTTTTCGGGTAATGCATAAAATGTGTAGCTATAAAAAAAAATCTTTTACCCCAGCAGGACCTTTCAAATTATCTTTCCTCGAAAACAATTCTTTTGTGACGTTACATTTTGTCAGCATCATATTCCGAGAAAACATTGAAATTATTTAGGCTCGCTGTAATATCCTGAAACTGTTGGATGTGCCCTTATAGTAGATAGACACTACAATTATTTATATACATGAGATTTTGTTATAGTTCGGTACAATTGCAGAATCAATCCTACGATCCTGTAATAAAAACATTGTTCAACGTAATATATTTTTTAAAAAAAATTGTGCTCTTTTTAGCAATTTTTTTCAGGCACATTTATATAAATTGTACGGAAAAATTTGTAAAGGCAGTTTTTAGCTGAATGGAAATTAACCTTTTTTCATGACAATTATATATATTTTTGTAAATGTTCCAGACCATACGCGTATTTGGACCATACGCGTACAGTCTGGATCATACGCGTATTTTTTCAAAGTACGTATACGGTCGGACCATACGCGTGTGGTCGGACCATACACGTACGGTCTGGGTAACATAATTCAAATATTAATTATATAATCTATTATCAAAATGAACAAAAGAAGAGAAGAAAATCCCCGTTATATATATTATAAATGTGATTTCAGCTTTCCCTGAACAGTTTTTTTTCTTCACTTAATGCTGAAAATCTCATTAGAGAAAAATTTAATTCATATTTGGACAATTTACTGACAAAACCGTCGAATTAGTTGGTAACAATTGAAGAACTGGCTGTGAAAATACGAAATGTTTTGAGATGGAAACATTTAATCTGCTTGATTCAACAGTATTTAACAGAAAGTGAGATCGCACAGACAAATTATCAGCCAAAAGAGGAACTTATCATTTGTTGCCGCAAACAGATGTTTTTAATGATCAATTTTTCTCTGGTGAAAAATATCGCAGACCCTCTAAAATAAAATTATGTGATGACAATCGATTTCGTGTCTTTAAATTCAATTCACAATTTCTGTGGGAAATAGCATGAGCTACAGTGAGGTAGTAAATAAAAGGTTATGATTCTGCACCGTTCAGCTGGCTCGGACGTATCAATTCGGATCCTCAATTGATGTTGTTTATCTATTGAAATATATCTGTATTTTTCATAATTTGCTCACGTGTTACATGTATTTCATTGAAATTTACTCGAACTTAAAATAAATTTCTTGAGATACCCATACGGTTATCATACCGAAATGGTCTGGCATGACCCAGACCGTATGAGTATACTCATATGGTCCGGGCCGTACGCGTACGGTCCAAATATCCGTATGGTCTTGCACATAAATAGATAGTCGATGATACCATCTATTGGTTAGAATTAAAAATGTGTATGCACAGGCACTGTGCTTTTAACGGAAACATTTTACGAAGTTTCCTGATTAAATACTTGTTATGGGACAAGGTAGCTAATTCGCGACATAGTGGACGAAATATGACTTTCAAATCTGTTAATTTTGACGTCACAAAGAAATGCTTCTTAAATTGCTGTTCCGACATCAAACCATCCCTGTATCTGATTATTTATTTTACAAACATGTGATTAAATTGCGCAGCCCAAGAGAGTCTGTTTACTTCAATCATTTCTGACAACTTTGTTTTTCGAATAATTATAAAAAAAATTGAATTCTACTCGATGAGTAATTATGAACATATTCAACACTATCTTAAAATAACAGAAAAATATACTGAAATCAATATTGCGCCGACTTTATATGTAAACTTTTTTTATACCTGTTATTAGCAGCCTTCAGACGAGCAACATGGCCCACACCAAGTGGAATTACAGAGAGTGGTGCAAGGGCAATGTGCATGAGTGCAATAAAATCTGCATCTTTATTCTCTTCCTGTGGTGAAAATGATCGAAATGCGCCTTTAGATGCCTTCATACCTGGGTGTGTTCAGGACGTATTGGTAAGATAAGAATTTGTCGATCACGAAAAATAACTAAATAAATTGAATTTGAAATGTATTCTAATTTCAAATAAATTATATAATTCAATTAGGTGTGACACAATTGTATATTTGAATATGCTCGTAGCGAAAACGATGAATGCTAGTATAGATGTTTACAAAAACAAAAAGAAAGGAACAATGATATGAAAAAATGTATTTTTGTTGTTATATATACTGTAAGTCATGATGTAATGAATGACAATGGTATACATACATCAAGAAAAGGGCATACATTTCAGTCGATGTTGTAACATAGATCAGAAATAATTGATTACGTGTAGTAGTTGCCTTCTCACTCATAACAGAAAATATTTTCAGGCTTATGTGATGTAACAAATGGTCTGATAAATATCTCTTGTGTTTAAATTACCAATTTTGCATTAAAATTCTGTATAACTCTTTAAGCCTAAAACTATTTTGAAACTCGATCTTTCGACGAAAGGTCGTGTGCAGATTTTTTCTTCTGTCCATTCGACATTTAGGGGTACATGGACTTCCACGCAAATCCTGCTGGAATTTTTACGCTGGAAAGTTTTATTTTGCAAATTACTTGCACATAAACTGATGATGTGCATTGTTGAAAAATTTTGATGTTAGTTAAATTTTTGAAAATTATACATTCTTGAACTTGGTCATTTTTTTTTTGTGAATCAGTCCTGGAGGGTTCATGGTTTGTTTTCTTCAATGGTCCTTTTTTATTCAATATTTTGGAAATATTGAACTTAGGGTACATTGGACTGGGATCGAAAAACCAATACCAAAGCTGAAGCCAAAGGAAAAATCTATGAATCGAAAGTATAAAAAATATGTCAAGACAGAGGCAACAAACAGTCCCAACATTACATGTTCTGCCGTTCATTTGAACTGATTTACATTACAAATATATTTACAGTATTCAGATGGCGACCTGTTTATGTTATCACACATGAATGCTTTTGATAACGCATGTTATGACTCCTTACTGAGAAATATAAGTAATTATAAGTATGACACTAAAGGAGAACTTGTCTTAGCTCCTGAAACACCGAACCCATGTCCAAATAATTGTAACCGCCAAGGCACATGTGTACATGGATCGTGTGTTTGTAATAATGGATTTACTTCTGTTGATTGTTCTGTACCGATTGGAACTTATCCTGTGATAGACCATATAAGAGGGTAAGTTGAAAGCAGATTTAATTTACATGGCATATTAAATGCAGAAGTAGAATTGATAAAAACCAAGATTTGATATTCAAAGTGAATGGTCATAAATCGTTTTTTAAGTTCTTATGTTTCAGCCAAGATTGAAATCCCTTTTGCTATCGTACAAAAAGTTAACTTCAATTTTAATTTGAATATTATTGCTAATTTGCCAACTGTATATCAAGATAATTGTCTAGAAAGATCTTATTGTTCATGTTGTAGCAATATTTAGTTGTTCAAATATAAGTTTAGGCAGTTTGTAAAACTTTGGTAGTTTAAATACTGCTTGACTCTGCGTTTTCATGGCTACAAAGAAACGGTGTGAATAAATTGTAAAACATAACGTAAATTAGTTTAAAGCAAAGGGTATTGGTAATATAGACCCTTAAGATCATCACATGCATTTTGTAAATGATATTATTGTTGTCTAAGTTCAGAGCTATATTTGAGTTACGCCTACTTCCCTCAAAAAATTTTTGAAGCTGATGTTTCCCCTTCATGTACATCAACCAATTCACGTTATTGGCAGTAAGAATAACATATTTAGGGCTCAGAACTCAACCCTTTTCAAGATAAATAATAGTTCTTAAACTAGATGAGGTAGGGGCCACCCTGGGATCTTCCGGAATTATCTTATCAAATCATTATATCATCAGTAATAAGATTATATGTGCTTAGTGGTGATGATCTCAACTATTTTCAAGATGATTAATAAATTCTTAACAATGGGGTGGAAGATCGCCCCTATAGTCTTCTGGTATGTATCAACCAATTCATCTATAAGTAATAAGGCTATATATAGCTTAGGAGTGTAATCTTCTGAGATATTTTAGAAATATTAAGAAGGGTTGGAGACAATGCAACCACTGGGGATTTCTGGCACGCAACAATTCAGCTTATCAATTTGAATACAAAAAAAATGTATGGGTTAGTGATAAGGGATTAATCGTTTGCTGTCTCACGTCCTTGTTTTGTCTTTGTTTTTATCTGTTACCGTTTTTGCCATGTCTTTGGACTTCGATTTATGTAGTCATCGCTTCCCTTGTTCCTTCGGTATTCTACTGCCGTTGTTGCAAGATACTTAATAAATTCTAAAAAAATTATAGGGGAGTTGGGATCATGACATGGGAGTTCAAATAAGTATCAACCAATTCATCTTATCGTTAGTGATAAGATTGTATGGTTTATGGATGGGGATCTCAACTGGTTTGATAATATTTCATAATTCTTAAAAAGAGGTGAGTGTTTGTGGGTTCGAACAATCTCGGGGGAAGTCTGGTATGCAACGTCCAGTTTATCTTATCGTGGGTAAAAGAAACTATATGGTAAAGCCCTTGGGGTCTCAATCGTTTTCGATAAGATAAAAAAAAATAAAACTAGTGTGGCTTGGACGACAACCAATTTATCTTATCATAAGTAATAAGACATTACATAGTTTAGGGTGGGAATCTCATCTGGTTTCAGAATATTTTATAATTCTTGAAAAGGGATAGGTGGCAGGTGGTTGGGAAACAATCTCTGGGAATTCTGGTATGAAACATCCAGTTCATCTTAGTATGAGTAATAAGATATTACATGGTTAAGGGATGGAGATCTCAGCTGTTTTCAGAACAATTAATGAATTCTTAAATGTTTGTGTGTGGGGGGGGGGTCAACTATTGAGTGGTTCCATTTTGTATTAATCATTTCATCTTATCATGACTGTTGACAAAAATTTTAAAGAAAATTCCCTAGTTTGTGTCCAGCTAATTACTTGGTCAAACACTTTACGTCCAATATAAATCTAGGCAATACCTTGACCTTTGAAATAAAGGTCAAAGTCACAGTGACTTAGTTGTTCGACACAATCCAGCGTGTAAACATATAAAAATTAACACACTGGTCATCACGACAAAAAAGGAATTGTCGTATATTGGGTAATTTTTGCGCTTGCCAAATTTTGCGATTCTTTCCCAAAAGATTGGGTTTTGATTTTAGCGGTCACCAGTTTTCGCGAATGACAATCGTAGGTATGACAATTATTTGATTAATTATCACAAGACAAGACAAATACTTTATTATAGTCTCACCTCAATACAACATTTAAAATAAATATTAGCATACACATAAAAATACACATAAAAGATCCACTCTTAAAAGAGTTATGAGAGACTGTTATAAAAATATTCAATTACATTGTATAATAATTAAACACCAAGTTAATATTAAGAATAGAGAAGACATCGTCTTCTAAAATAAGATTTCATGGCAGATTTTGGCTGTATAAAAACACACATTTTCATTATTGAATAAAAATAAAAACTTTTCATCATCACCCATGCTAATAAATTTTCATTCATATTGGATATATTATCAAAAATTTTACTACGTATGTCTGCATATCCAAGATAGTGAAATAAAACCTATTTTTCATCTTCTACAACATTTAAATAATAGAGCACGCCCTGTCATTTATATCTAATCTCTCATATCTGTCTGTTTCAATTCTAAGCGGTGCCACACCGGCTCTAAATTTAGCCATAACACTCCTATATTTACCATTAAAATTCATACGTAAATATTTTTCTGTACAATAATCTATTTGTTCGTAATTTACTATTCGAATTAGAAACTAAATCAGACTGCCATTTATTTTGATACACATTTTCAATATGCTTTATCATAGTTTTACCTAAAATACAATCCAAGTTACAATATTGAGATAAATTAAGCACTTTAAACTTTGTTTGCATTCTAAAATTCCAGTTTCTTATTCTATTAAAACTATTACTCCGTAAAAATATCTTTTTATTTACTCTTCAATCTGACATTTTTTAAAAATCTAGACCATACTCTAAATACACTTGACCATTGTTTTTCAACACATGGTTTCCATCCCATGTCACCATATAGTGCCAAGTTTGGGGTATATCTACCAACACTCATGAAGAACCTCATTGCTCTATTTTTACGGCATTTACTACCGAAATATCTGGGTACCCCAAATTGCAGCCCCATAATCTATTACTGACCAAACTACTGAATCAAATAATTTAGTAAAGACGTCAAATTTAAAGTCACCATGAGCTTTATATTTACTTATCAATAGTCCCAAAGCTCTACTAGCTGATTTAGCAACTACTTTTTCCATATCTTCATAACTTCAAAATTCAGTAATAGTAAACCTAGATAAGTGTACCTGGAGACAGTTTCCATAGTTTGTCCATTAAATATAAATAGAAAATTTGTACGTTCTGCAGACTGCGGTCTAAAATGTATAATTTAAGATTTTTTTTAGATTCACACTTATATTATTACTATGACACCAATACTCTAATGTATTTAAAAACTTTTGCAGATCATTTTCATTCCCTGATAAGAATACTAAATCATCAGTATAAAGTAAAATACATATTTTTTCATTACCTATATCAATACCAACATTTACTTTTTTACAGCATCTATCAAATGACTAAATACCGAGGTTACTTACAAATCATTTAAAAAATGTTAAATAATAATGATGAAATTATACACCCTTGTTTAAGTCCTGTATTTACTGGAAACCAATCAGACAACAAACCATTCAATTTAATACAAGATTGAACATTACTATATAGTGAACTTAATGCCCTTAACATTTTTGAACTTAACCCTAAACTTTCAAACTTATTTATAAGTAAAAATCGATTAACAGAATCATATGCTTTTTTGAAGTCAATAAATGCTGCAAAAGTGGGCAACTAACGTAATTTACGAGTCTCAATAATATTCATAATTGAGGACAGGTGATCAACAGTATTTCGTTCTCCACGGAAACCATTCTGTTCATCATGTAACAAGTCTAACATATCCAACTTTGCACTTAAACGAAGTTCAAGTATACCACAACAATTTGTATGTAGCTGGCGCTAGGGTTATTCCACGATAAGAAAGCGGGTCAGTCGGATCAGATGTCGAAGATTTTGGTATCGGAGTAATAACACCTTTTGCCCATAGATTTGGAACTTTCCAGGTATTAAAACATATATTAAAAATTCGCACTAAAGCTGATAAAGCTGTTGATTTTTTCACAATTCTACTGGCAGTTTATCAATACCCGGAGACTTTCCATTTTTTGCTGATTCTAAAACATGAAAAACTTCCTCCGTCGTAATATCCCAATCTAAAAATTCACCCGTTATATCTAACCTATGGTTATTTTCATTTTGAAAATAAACACTCTGATCACTATTTATCATTGAAGAGAATAACTAAATACCGAAGTTACTGTGAATTTTGATTTTTCCACTTATTTATTCATTTTTCCACTTATTTAACACTAATTTGTGATCTGTAATCACAGAACCATCACTTAATTTTATCTCCATAGGAATATTTCGTTGTCTTTCCGCACCAACACCAATTTTGCCAATTTTGCGCCAAAAATCATTAGGATTATTACATGCACTTGTTAAATTTTCTTGCAACTTATACCAATACTTCCGTTTATATTGCTGCACTTTCCTATCAAAATGATACGCTTTAGAACATACTCATGACGTAATTGCTCTTTTTGGTTATTTCTATTGGCTTTTAAAAACGAATTTTCCGCCCCACAAACTTCATTCCATAATTCGGTTTATCCCGTATTCCACCATAGCTTCTTGCATCTACGTTGTTTATAATTTGTAGATTGATTGATACGACAACTTTTACTTGGCAATTTTTCGCACATTTCTGCCTTTATAACATTCACAAAATCTGTATACATTATATCCAAGTCGCCTTGATTTGCCTCGGATGCCTCAGTTATGGAGATCAACCGATCAATTTCAGTTATTGAATTCTCACTACATAACCAATCCTGTGGTAGATGTTTATAGTCATACTTAGTTTTTATAATTACTTCATCATTGGATAATGGTTTACTATTAACCGCAATGTCCAACGAATAATCTAGTAAATTTCTAGTGAAATCGACTTTTCCAATTAATTTACACTCCTCTACCATCTTAAAAACTCGAGTTGCATTAAAACTACTGAAATATTTCAAGAGTTAATATTGAACAACACAGTAATCTACAACGCTTGAACCTCTTGTTGATACAAAAGTAAAGTCATTGTCAGTGGTAATACGCCCATTTATTACACAGCAATTTATATCAATTAAAAAGTTGCAAAATATTCCACCATACGTGTTACATAAGTGTTACACTTACAATCCACTATATTACGGTCTGGTAGGTCGTCGACGCCCTCAACATAGTCAGTTAAATAGCCACATCTTGCATTCCAATCTCCGCATAAATAAAATAATTTACCATCCGGTATAGTATAAATCTGAGTCATTAAAGTTTCTAAGACTTCATGAACATTCACTGCTCGAGTCGAATTCTCCGGTGGTAAATATACTACGCATACATAAAATATATTGTTTGAATTAGTTCTATCAATATACTGTACCAACATAATACCATCTGTTGAATCATCTACAATACAAATATTACAATGTTCATCAAAATCATTACACGAGTTTTTATTTTCGCGCTTCCATAAACCTCGTGAATTAGCGAATATTAGAACCTCGCAGAATTACCCACTATACGGTATTTGATTTTGACATGGGATATGCATATAATTCTTTTACTTGACACCTTTTTGTGACCAAACGGATCAATATACACAATTTAAACACAATGTACCTTAAAACAAAAAAAGTTATGCTCATTACAAGGTTGTATGAGAAGAAGAAGAAGAAGAAGAAGAAGAAGAAAAAGTGTTATTTGAAATGTCTCCTCGGTAAAGGGGGACATAATTAAAACAAAAGAAGTTTAACATTTGTGAAAAATTTGGAAATAAAGTTTGTGTGTGCGTGTGTGTGTGTGTGTGTTTTCTGATGCATGGTGCATGCCTTGAGAGATCTTAGTTTCACATTTAACTCCCTGCAAAAGCGACATACTAATGGAATACAACTATAATTTTGATTTTTGTACTGAGCAGACATTCAAAATGGCAGTCACGACAGATATTAAATAAACTTTGAAACTTATTTAAGACTAATGTATGATATGTAAATGTCATATTTCATATGTAGAGGTAATTTTTCCAGGATCGCAATAAGATTGTCATGAATAAAAGTAGCATAGACCAAATAGGTATTAACCTTAACCTTTACAAAAGCTACAAACACATATAGAAATGAAATTAAAAATATCGCTAAGCGGATTTTCTTTTTGATATTTCACTCTTAAAAAAACGGTGTGAAGTTCTTGCCTTGAAAACTGTTTCATGTATCAAGCTAACACTGTTTAAGAATGGAACACGCTGATGCTCGTCAAAATGTGATTTTGTTTTTATTAACAATCATATATGGTCGCAACTGAAGCTCAAATTTTAGTATTACAAGGAAACAAAAACAAAAATCACACCAGCCTGTATTTTCTTGTGTTGTAAAATATATGATTTTAAGATCTTTTTTTATACTGAGACCGACCTAATTTACATCACAACCTTATATTGGTATATGCTGTAGTTTCATTCAGGAATGGTCATATGATGGTCCTCTTACATAAATTATCTAAAAGATCTGAAGCCGATTGAAACTGGATTTAAAAATAAATCTGTGACGCAATATGTGATACTTCCTTATTTTTTTAAAAAAAAATTAAGTTTATCAGTCCAACATTATTCACACTTAGTGGAATATTTCTGAATTGTAGGGATGGACTTTGCGATATTCGCCAGACAACATGCCTACAAGCAGCCGTAATAGCAGAAAATTTGATGTTTACACCTAGTCTTAAGTGCCGATACAGACGAACAAATGTAAGTGGTTGTTAATAGAGAACTATAACTGCAGTAAAAAACCGAAGGAAGAAGGAAAGCGATGACTACAAAAATCGAAGTCAGAATACATGGCAAAAACGGCAACAGAGTTAAACAAAGACAAAACAGGACGTGGGACAGCTACAATGCACGGAAATAAAAAAATAACATTAAGAACTAAGACACTGATAGTGTGAAATCCCAAGAAAACCGGGAGTGACATCAGGTGCTCCGGAGGAGTAAGCATGTCCTGCTCCGGTAGCGGCACCCGTCACTCTATCAGTGAGTCAATCCAGGGTTGAGTCAAATCCGGTTATGTCAAATCCGTGAAGACATGAAATCTAGCTGAAAATGTCCGTTTTGATTTGGGACATAGACACGTCATATCTGTCAATGATTTCATAGTGAAAGCCATAGAATTTCTGAAAGGATGAAAGTAACAAACGCTGAACAAATCCCTGACATAGCACCTTTTGGGACAGTGTTTTTGCTGTATTAAAAACATCACTGTATAAACTACATGCTCGAGAGTAACGAATCAACTGTGAAATGTACACCCCATTGGCTGGAGAGGTAGGTATATTGCTGCTCAGAAAGGGAAAGTTCACAATCATCACGTTTGTCATATAGCTTAGATTTCAAACGTCCATCTTCGTCAATGTATATTAAAAGATCGAAGTCCGAAGTTCGAAAGATCTCAAAACTTATCGCACATCTAGAAACCAACTTCACTTTGATAATTAGATATTGTCTTTGTTGGATAAAATACAAATTCCAATTGTCTGATAGTCAAAATTTGTAAAAAAAACATTCATTCTTTATGAAACTGAGCTGAAAATTAAAAAAAAAATGACAATCTCTGATCCGATGCATAGTTGCCTTCCGTGGGAACATAAGTTTAAAAGGGACATGGTGATTTGGTAAAATAATTCCCCGTGTTAGAGATGCATGCTCTTTTTTTTAGATATGGTGCACTTGTACATTAGATAATATCTCATGTGTACACTTTGTTCATTTACTTTGATCTAAATTTATATATATTTTTCTCTCCCGCTGCAACGCGGAGCGGGGACAGAAATGCCGGGCGTCCATGTGTCCATTCGTCCGTGCATCCGTGTGTCCGTTCGTCCGTGCATCCGTGTGTCCGTGCGTCCGTCTGTCACACTTTCTTGTAAGCACTCTCATACCTACAAATTTTAACGGATTTTCATGAAATTTATACCAAATCTTTAATTCACAAGTACCTTGGTTTAGTGCGAACATCAGCCTTGATCGATACTATTTGACGGAGTTATAGGACTTTGACAAAAATAACGACACCGTTTTATCCAAAAATTGATCTTGTAAGCGCTCTCATGCATACAAATTTTGATAGATTCTCATGAAATTTATACCAAATGTTTATATCACTAATACCTTGGTCAAGTTCGAAAATCAGCTTTGTTCGATTCGATACTTTTTGACGGAGTTATGGGACTTTGACCGAAATAATAACTTCGTTTTATCCAAAATTGACCCTGTAAGTGCTCTCATGCCCACAAATTTTAACTGATTTTCATGAACTTTATACATACCAAATCTTTATACTACCAATACCTTGGTCAAGTTCTAGAATCAGCCTCGGTCGATAATTTTTGACGGAGTTATGGGACTTTGACAAAAATAACGACGCTGTTTTATCCAAAAATTGACCTGGTAAGCGCTCTCATGCTTACAAATTTATATAGATTCTCATAGAATTTATACCAAATGCTTATATCACTAATACCTTAGTCAAGTTTGAAAATCAGACTTGTTCGATACTTTTTGACGGAGTTATGGGACTTTTACCGAAATAATGACTCCGTTTTATCCAATAATTGACCTTGTAAGCGCTCTCATGCATACAAATTTTAACTGATTTTCATGAAATTTATACGCAATGATTATACTACCGATACCTTGGTCAAGTTTTAAAGCAGACTCGGTCGATAATGTTTCACCGGACTTTGACCAAAATAACGACACCGTTTTAGCCAAAAATTGACCTTGTAAGCGCTCGCATACCTACAAATTTTGACGGATTCTAATGAAATTTATACCAAATGTTAATACCACTAATACCTTGGTCAGCTTCGAAAATCAGCCTTGGTCGATACTTTTTGACAAAGTTCTAAGACTTTGATGAAAATAATGACTCTGTTTTATCAAAACATTGACCTTGTAAACGCTCTCATGCCTACAAATTTAATAGATTTTCATGAACTTTATACCAAATATTAATACCACTATTACCTTGGTCAAATTCGAAAATCAGTCTCGATCGATACTTTTTGACGGACTTATGGGACTTTGATCAAAATAATGACTCTGTTTTGTCCAAAAATTGACCTTGTTAGCGCTCTCATGCCTACAAATTTTGACTGATTTTCATGAAATTTTTACGAAATGTTTATACCACCAATACCTTGGTCAAGTTTGAAGATCTGCTTCGGTCGGGACTTTTTGACGGAGTTGTGGGACTTTGACCAAAATAACGACACCGTTTTATCCCAAAATTGACCTTGTAAGCGCTCTCATGGCTACAAATTTTGACAGATTTCATGAAATTTATACCAAATGTTAATACCACTAATACCTTGGTCAAGTTCGAACATCAACCTTGGCCGATACTTTTTGTATCCCCACATATTTAATTCTGGGACAGCCCTGAATGTTTAAAAATATAGGAATTTCATGTACAGTATACTAGTATATTGCTTGAGCGGCGGAGAACCCAGGAATTCTATTCTTGTAAAACCTGAAGTTTAACTCCCTCCATCGCAGTTTTGTCCTTAGCTGTATTTGATATTACTGATTATTCGGATTTCGTTTGGTTTTATGCATTTTAAACAATTGTGGATTTCCTATGTTTGGGTTCTAGTGCTGCTGATGAGGAATTAATTTCCGAAATGGCCATACAGGTCATTAAAATTGTTGCAGTTGGAGTTAACATATGTGTTATGGTCTCGTGTTCATTTACTCCATATCTTTTCGTAAAACACATGATGAGTTGCTTTTTTTATTTTGCATCATTTTTTTGTTAATCAAAGCTTTAATTTTAGTCCATGAAGTTTGTGTTTTAAGTTTTTTGGTGGGTAAACTCCGACAACGTGACTGTAATTTGACGTTTTTATTAATTTTTGACAAATATTCATAATGAAATATTAGAGCGTTTACGCTTCGAAATTTTTAAGGGCTTGTTAACCTTGAAATCATCTCCAAGCCGAATCTTGTATTTTTATCAGCCATGTTGTATCAGTATCAGCATATAACACAAGACACAACAGACTCAATTATTGGTGTTTTATTACCACCCGGGTTAACCCGCGATCGTAGACTCGGGGGCCATCGTTGAGCCGGTGGAAAACAAACCGAAAATAAACATTAGTTGTGCTAAGAAAAAGGTGAGTTTTATTAACTCTATTATATTTTTTAAAATACATAAACATTTTCTTCAATATACGACCAAAATTGGTCAAAATATCCTCAACTATTTCTGTTTCATTCATTATAGAAACTATTGAGAAACTATTGGGACACAAATATATATATAAATGGAGAGAAAACATATTTTTTTTCAAGCCGATTGCAACGAACAAGTATAGCCTTTAACACGGTTAGATGATTTAATTGTTGTCGTTTAATGCGGTTGAAGTTATCGTTAACAAACTTTTACAGCAAAATATTTCATGTGTAATTGACCGCGTAAGTGCTAGATTTGTGATGTGTCTTTATTTGTTTTTATTTTCTAAGCAATGTTCACCAATGCACGTACATGAAAATAACGAATAAATCTACAATATAACAACGACGAATGTTTTGTAAATTGAATTTTGAAAATGCTAAAGGTATAGTTTCTTCCTTCTATTTGATAGTCTTGCACTTCGGTTAGTTGCGGTCGTCATTGAGCTCACCGAGCGCGTCCATGTGTTAGTAGATAGGGGAATACTTTGTCTTTGCGGGATATTGATGTCATCATATAAAAAAGCCAGACCACGAACCATTGTAGACAAATCTGTGTAGTAATTAAACGTATCATGCAGTACAAAGATACCTTCAATTTTTCTCTAGAATACATCGACAAACGAATACCGAAGCAAAAAAAAAGCAAAAGCGAGGAAGGGGAATTCTAAAATCTGTCTGTCCATCCTTCCGTCGGTCCGTCTGACCGTCCGTCCGTCCGGCCAGAACATCTTTTGTCAAGATTTTCTCAGCTTGTGTATGTAGAAATGATATTTGGTCTGAAGGTTTGGGTATGATGAGTTTTACCGTGTCCCCCCCCTTTTGAAGTACGTCACTCACCTACTTCCTGTTTGATTTTTCCCCCATTATAGCCATATATTGAATATTTTCTTCAAGGATCTCTCCACTTGTGTATGCAGAATTGATATCTGGTCTATAGCTTTGGTATGATGAGTTGTACCGTGTCCCCCCTATTCATATAATTCATGTTTGCCGATTACTTTTGATTTTTTTTATTCCATTTGTGACATCGTTCGTTAAGGAATTTATTGCATAGCCAGTTCATAAAGATCAGAATAACGAGGTTACTGAACAGCAAAAGAAACACACCTTTTTTGCTGCTCAGTATACTTATCCACGTCTTTCTGATCCTATGAATTGACTTAACAGCAGGATAAGCTTTACATGGAGCATTACATGAAATAAAAGGGACAACAGGAAACACCTACAATGGCTGAAAATTATAACTACATGCCACAGTCTGCTAGGGATCTACACAGGAAAAACACAAATAAGACAATTACATCCGAATTTAGCTTATCGAAGTGAAGGATGTTTGGCTGAAATACTGCTCATCGACCATAATAACAAATTCTTAGATTCTCATCCAGTCTTTTCAGGTTGTTCGACGTCAAGCAATGAATTCCTCTCAAACTGGTGTTGAGGGACAATCTTGAATTTACTATGATGATGAAGAAAAATCACTGTTGAAGGCCTCGTGGTTACTTCAAGATGAAGAATAACAATTAAAGCCTTGTTCCTTTAATTTGCTTTGTTCTACGATGTATTCAAAGGAATTTTGTCTCATGTGCATTTACTCCATATCATTTCATTGTTTATTCAGTAATACAATGCAAAGGAACAAAATATACGTGGATTACAAATCAAACTGCAAAGACGGGGGAAACCAAGGAAACCTGAAGACGGACGAAAAGACACGATACATATACCAGAAAAGACACGATACATATACCATACATTCCAACACAACAAATCTGAAGTAAGCATTTGATTCCTTGCCCGTCTATGTGTCGGCGGTCCCTTGGTCCTGTCCTTGATCTGACGCTGAGTAGTCACGAAGAAAATGAAGCATCGAGACAATGTATGATTACCCAAAACGTACAAGTCCAAGCTGTCAGGCGAAGATGTTGCTCCTGAAACCTATCTCAAGAGGTACTATGATACGAAAGATCACCTACTCCAGTCTTCTACCCGATTTAGTGAAGAATTGAGTGTGGTTTTTCAAATCGCGTCTCCTCGGCTATGTGTCGCCACCCAGGCGTTCCCGAACCCACCGGATCAATTTGTTAAGTGACCCCCCCCCTCCCAAAAAAAGAACAAAAAGAAAAAAACAAAACATTGCACGCTCAATTCGTTACAAGAGACTATTAGATGTACTCCTGCTGGATTTTCTTGCTGTGTTTCAAGACGAGAATCCACCTGATTTTCCGAAACTTCCCTTCCCTTCCCATTCTACCTTTTCCAAAATCTTGAAAATTACCCAGTTGGATATTTAATGGCTTCTAGGTTCTGCTCCTAAACCTTTTCTTGAAAGGCATCTTCGCTGATGAAATCATTATTGTGAGATCCCTTCTGCTAAAATGTCATTACTTACTTAGTACCCAATAGGAACACTGTCCGTTTGAATTCCAGTTCCAGCGAATAAGGGTGCTATATAGGATTTGCCCTTGAAAATGGGGATGGTCTAGATTTCTCCTTTACAAACTACTGTAAACCCAGGGAATTATTGTTTTCTTGTAATTCAAGCCCTTGAGTAGCGAATGGGTTGTGAGATGTAAACTCCATATGCTGGTGCTTTTGGAATGTTGCTACAAAGAAAAGGGAAGTTGACTATTGGAAAAGTTTTTAAGATGAAGGTCAAGGAACGAAGCCGACTAGAATCCATCAAAAGATACAGATCTGAGAAATTGGCATGGATATGTTGTAGAATCCCTAAAAAAAGACACAAATCTGAGAAAATGACACGAATATGTTCAAATGAACTCTATGAAGAACAACAATAAAAGTCCTTTGCTTGTTTTTACCATGTATTTGTAGAGACTTTGTCTCATGTGCATTTACTCCATATCCTTTCATTCACCATCTATAATGAATAAGATCGGATGCTACTATAATGTAGACATCTCCTGCTATCTGTCAAATGGGGAAGGGCGTGTCTAGAGGTTGAATTCGGGAGAAATCAGTTGCAATAATTAATATACCTCGAGTCAAGGCAAAGTACTCTAATGTTAACATTTAAGTTGCGAGACTTATAATACTATATGCTGATAATTAAATATACTGATACATCAACTCGTGATGGCGCAACAAAAAAAATATGTTAATTTTATGCCAACCATAACACCCGCCACTGTTTATTAGTTTTCAATTGACAAAAAATATTTTGCGTAATTTCATGATAATTTCAGATTGTAAATGGCAGTATGATGCCTTATGGTGGTTATATTATGACCGATGCGGTATTCAAGAATTTCCTCGAAGTTGATTGTACACTTCCACACTCTCAAGTTGGACAAGGTATATGTAAATGAAGTTTTTATTTAGAAAGCGTAGCCTTTCAGCGAAACAAATAAAAATTATATTGGACATATATTTTACCCCTTCTTTCAAAAAAACAAAAACCAAACAAACAAACAAAAAGCAAACGGGAATGAAAACTGTTTGCAGTACTTATATACTTTAAACAAGCAAAAAACGACTTTAGCATGCCTAGCACACAAAATTGTAACCCCTTAACGCAAACTTGTATATAAGATTGTTTGGATTATGTGGCGGGTACAATTATAAGCTCTCATTTCTTCAATTGAAGTTAATTTGGTAAATGGAATATATTTTTCTTTTGTTAGGAAAGCCCTTTGAAGGATTCAGTATTTCTGTGACCACTGATGGTAATCACTGGAGTGGAGAAAATATGTTGTTTACGATTCAAGATGTCAGCAATGTGATGTACACGGAATATGTAGTATTAAGGTATATGTTACATATAAATATTTCAAATAATTAATGAAAAATAAATAAATAATGAAAAAAAAAAATAAATAATAAACATGAAATTTAACACACAGCGCGGTACGCATGAAATAAAACTTATCCTATAAAAAATGAAAGGTTAGATTTAATGTTTCTTCCTTCTTGTTGTGGAAAAAACATAGTTTTGATGTTTCAGTTTTGCTTTCCTGTGATGTCATTCCACAATTTCTAAATAGTTTGAATTTGTGTTAAAATTAGCTTTGGGAATATCACTTGTTCTGCATGTTTTTTGGAATTTCTTCTTTGACTAATTTTATCATTCTATTGACTATGGAGCTCTTGGTGTATCTAAAATGTCGGCAATTTTACATGAAACATACATCGGGAAACAAATACCGACGCAGAAATGATGAAAGGGAGATTTCCAAAATCAAATATAAAAAATCACGGCAATTCACATCCAACACGAATTGAGACAGCATAACAAAGACAAAACAAATAAGCAAAAGTGAGCAAGAAAGCCAAAACCAAAGCACTAACGATGTAAAACATGTAGTATTTAGGTAGCTATAACAAAAGATATTTTAAAAAATAAACGATTTCCGATTACCAATGAACTTATCAGGAAATGAAACTCATCCTGTAAAGCTTAACTATTAGTTTAAAGTAAATGGTTTCTTTCTAGTTTTAATGTATACCGAGGCTTCGTTCCGTGTATGGCACTCGGTAGATGTCCTTGGTACTGGACTTGGCCTCCTGTTTCGATCTTTTTGGTTATGAGTACTTCTTTTTTGACTACTTTTGGATTATGGTTATCAATATTATTTGATTCTAAAGCTGCTGATGAGAGGTTATTATTACTATTACCTCTTATTAACACGTGTACAGCATAACGAATTTTTTTTCCTGTTACTTCGGTATTTTTGTATTTTAATGTATCAGTCTCGAGTTCATGTGATCTTGCTTCCTTTTTTGAGTTCTTTGAGTTTGTGTTGAAATTCGATCGAAGAATGTTTTCTTCTTTTGCATTTGTTATTTTGAAATTTCTCCTCTGACTATCTATTTTCAATATATTGACTTTGGAATTCTTTGTGTAGCTGAAATGTGTACAATTGGGACATGGATCATGCAGTGTTAAGATAGATTGTACACAGAATTGTAAACAAAGCAATAAATTCGTATTCATAATGCATTTGGCAGATAATAAATCGAACCCTAAAAATAACTATAAGTTTGAATCAAAGGTCTTTATTATCGGAAAATATATTGATGCATAGTTTTTATGCATCAGTCATGATCTACTGTGATTTCATTTCAGACTTTTTTAAATTGCTTTGATTGCGTTGGTGTTAAAGTTCGCTTTAGGAATGTTACTTGTTATGCACGCGCATTCCTTATTTTGTAATTTCAACTCTGACATTTTTCACCATATTGACTATGGAGTTCTTGGTATATATGAAATATTGGCAATGGGACATAATTGGTCGAAATGACCATATACAGATATTAAATTTACAGTAACCTCGGTACTTTGTTATTCACTACCACTGCTGGTGGACTGTTAGTCCCAGAGGGTATTCACCAGCACAGTAGTCCAGTACTTCGGTGCTGGTCCGAAAGCCGATTTTTTGGAAACTGAAAATATCTTAATTGGAAAATTTTGTTTAAAACTAAGGAGTATCACCCTCATGCAAAGCTCTGTCCTCAGCTGAGTTTGGCTTTCTATTTAGATCCTTTTGATTATTTGTTCTCGGTCAGCCTTTGTACACTTCTGGATTTCCAATGTTTTAATTTTATCTGTACTAATGAGACATAATTTGTCGAAATGGCTATATGCAGAAATTAAATTTTCAGTAACTTCGGTACTTTGTTATTTACAGCATCTCTCATTTGCCCCGATTGAAATAATCAAAGTAGTAAAGATTAACTATTTTAAATTAAATTACTCTAAAACGTAATCTTCAGTCTTTAATGTTTGACAACATGCTGCATTTGGTGAACTAGCATGACTCCTATTCAAGTTAAAATCTAAAAACGTTTTTTTTTTTTTTTTGTACATACTAAGATCATGTTCCGCTTACTTCTATTTTGCGTTTATTTTTAAACTGAAAAATGAATATTGTTCATCAAACACAGTTATGAAACATTGGAGTTTATTTTCATTTTAGAGTGACGCCTGTTTGATTGACGGGAATTGTCACCGGGATGGGGAGCAAAATGCAGCTCAGTTAGTGTGTAAACCATTATTAAGTCAAACAAAGTGGTCAAATGTTGCAGGTGTTAAAGGTATGTCTAAAAATCTTAGCAATAAGATAGTTATATTACACATCTTTCATTAGCCGCGCCTATACCTCGCAACATGTGATAATATTAGCAACGGGTGTTATAACGGCTTGATATTAGTACCTGTCGAGTTCTGGTTTTTACACGCATTAAGCCCGATGTATGCCGATCTTAAAAAAAATTAATATCCGCTTCGACCGATGTTTACCGATTATTATTCTGTATTGAGACAGAATATTAAAGCTACATTTGAACCTTGTGACATATACTATTAAATGTTTTAAGATTGATGTTACAGTTATTGTTGTTTTTAACACTTATGTCACTACAAAAAATGTAAGCATTCAGTTTAATAAAAATCCATATTGCTCTTTGGTGAAGGTTTATGGTGATTAACATATGTGTTATGGTCTCATGTTCATTTACTCCATATCCTTTCATAAAATATTTAATACAGGAGTTTGTCTTTTATTGCAGTGTGGAGTTGGTAATACAATTCTCCGTGGTAGAGATGTATGCTCTTTATTTTTCTTAGATATGGTGTACTTGTACATGAGATAATATCTCATGTGTACACTTTGTTCAATTACTATCATTTAAATATATGTAAATTCTAAAATCGAAGGATTAACTCCCACCATCGTAGTTTGTCCTAAAATATATATTTGATATAACTGATTATTCGGATTTCGTTTGGTTTTATGCATTTTAAACATTTTTGAAATTATGGGTTTCCTTTGGTTCTAGTGCTGCTGATGAGGAATAAATTTCCGAAATGGCCATACAGCTCATTAAAATTATTGCAGTTGGAGTTAACATATGTGTTATGGTCTCATGTTCATTTACTCCATATCCTTTCATAAAATACTCTGTAAAAAAGTTTTATGTCGTGTGTTTATTTTCCCAACACCTTCATTCAAGGGACATTGTGGTTGTATTACCGTCTTCTACCATTTCTTACCCAATAAGTAAATAAAACAAACAGAATAATGGTTGTGTAAAAGGTTCAGACAAATAATTTTACTCATCGGACCTGCTGTAATACTTGTGATATTTTCAACAGTACCGTTCATGATATTGATTTTTTTATTTTATCTGCAATGAAGAAACATAGGTTGTCGAAATGGCCATATGCAGAATATAAATTTACAGTAACTTCTGTACTTTGTAATTGTTCTATCAGCAGTGAAATATCACTGTAGTCATTGTATATTATATTCTTGTAGCAGGGATGTACGGAAAAGTTGACCATGATGTGTTCATTTGAAAGGAAAATTACATTTATCCCCTATGAATGCAAAAACACATGAAAATAAAACAATCAACAAGCTATCAACAATTTGGAAATAGAAAAAAAAAGTTTTCAGTATTGGTAATATTTCTGAATTAAGTTGTACCACTGAGACCTGGGCGCAACGCAAGAATTTCCTTATTTATGTCAATAACATTAAATTTGTATTAATGCAACACGATTAAGTATCGTGTATTTTGTATGCATATTGACTTGCCATTCATATTCATAGCAGCCATTCATATTCAATTGCATTATGGAATTCTTGCGTTACACCTAGGTCCCAGTGGTACTGTTTAATTCAAATATAACATTACAATAACTGAAAACTATTTTTAAAACTTTTTAGTTTTAAAATGAAATGGAGAAATTCTTATACAATGTCTATCTTTATAGAAGTTGACCATTATACTGCGTCCTTTACTGGTTGTAAATGTCCACACAAACCATCAAAATATACGTGTGCATGCTGTCAAAATGGTGGATGTCCATGTGGAGAAAAACAACCAAATCAATGTGCAGACTGTAGAGAGATAGAAGCATGTGGGGAAAATCCGGGGTTGTTTCCACCAGAATCATGAGGGATGTGAGAGCGGAAATCAAATTAAAGGCAATTAAACATCATGTGACTTTTTTTTTGTTACCAAACACATGGTCAATGAAATCCGAAATTGAAAACAATATAATCAAATCAAATTCTATCTGAGCAGTTGTCGGAAAAAACCAGGCCGTTGTAAACTTAATTGAATTATAAATATAATGTTATGTTTTGGCTTCCGGCTCAGCTGGTTTTGGTAGACATATCTCAGTTGGTTCTTTGGTTGATTTGACGCAATTTGCTTTTTGGGAGATCGCTACAGCTGATTCATTGGTAGATCCAGCTCAGCTGGTTCCTTTAGTAGATCTAGCTCAGTTTTGTTTTTAGTCCTCTACCGGCGATAGCTGAAGGGGACTTTAGGTTTGCACTCCGTCTGTCCGTCTGTCTGTCTGTCCGTCAGTCCCGCATCAGTTTCTGCATTTTTTTCTAAACCAATGCAGGTATTGATGTAATATTTCGTATGTGAGTCTACCTCATTGAGTTACAGAACAAGTTTAAGTTTGTTCTGGTCTACTGATTTTTGACAGAGTTATGGGCCTTTGACTTAGAAAATTTTAGTAAAATATCAGTTTTCCGCACCTTTTTTCTTCACCATTACAGGTATTTATCAAATATTTGGTATGTAAGTCTACCTCAGTAAGTTACAGAGCAAGATTAAGTTTGGTTCCAGTCCACTGATTTTTGACAGAGTTGTTGGCCTTTGACTCAGAAAACTTTTTTACTATTTTTGCTGGTGTAACAAAGCTTTGCTTTCCGGTAGGGGACTTGGTATTGCCTTGCAATACGATCCACACTTGTTGCTTGAAAATTTTGGTCCGTTTTAACATTTATCTATGCTCTTTGGTTCCATTAATGTGTTTGTATCTAGCACACCTTATGAGACATTTCTTGTAAAGAAATAGAAGTCTGATCAAGGACATTAACAATACCTTTCTGATATATGCAACGGCTTAACCTTCATAACGTAAAATCTAGAATATAATATCAGGTGTTGTAAGTTTGAAACAGACCACCCACTGGATGGCCCTTTTTAACAACCGTATTAGTGGATGGAGGTGGTTGATTTTCTTAATTTCTCAGACTAAAGGCAAAAATTGACAAAAAGTGACACACAGCGACTAGACCTCCCTTTCGCGGACAGCTGAATCCCCTGCTTAAATAACAAGTATATCGGCAAACGAATACCGAAGCAAGAAAAGGAAAGGGGAAAATTCTAAAATCATAAATCCAACATCACAGCAATTCACAGCAACACAAATTGACAATATGACAAAGACAAAACAAACTAGATTTGCAATTGCAAGCAATAGCTGATGTCGCCCCTGACAGCCAATTCGATGATTCCATCTTGTTCGCTGCATCAAAATCTACCTAGAAATCAATTTTCCTTGAAAATCAATTTATCATCCAATTCTGAGCACTTTGATTTCCCCGCCTTTTTTGTTGTTTCCATTGCAACAGGTGCCATATTGAAGTCTTGGACATTGGAAACCTTACCCCATGTCCTAAGCAACCTTTCTGCAATTTTTCATTCAATTCTATGCACTTTGATTTTCCGGCCTTTTTGCCGTTTCCATGGCAACCAATGCCTTTTTGAAGTCTTGGACATCGGAAAGCTTTCCCCCATGTCCTAAGCAACCTTTCTGTAAACTTTCATCCAATTTTGAGCACTTTGATTGTCCCGCCTTTTTTGCCGTTTCCATGGCAACCAGTGCCCTGTTGAAGTCTTAGACATCGGAAACCTTTCCCCCATATCCTAAGCAACCTTTCTGTAAATTTTCATTCAATTCTGAGCACTTTGATTTTCCCACCTTTTTGCCGTTTCCATGGCAACCGGTGCCATTTTGAAAATCTTTGGTGGTGCATGCACATTTTCTCATAGTGGTCCAACTTTGTGCCAAATATGAATGAATTCTGTCAAAGCATGATTAAGAAAATTTTAATTTTCATTGAAATTGGACGAATTTCGAATTTTTCGTATTTCGGTCGCCATCTTGGAAATGGCCGCCACTTTGGAAAAAAATTTTCTTGCATGCACCCCTCCAGATAGTGTTCCAACTTTGTACCAAATATGAATGATTTCTGTCCAGGCATCATTGAGATATAAGCCGGACAAAAAGAGGTGGAAGAAAGAAAGAAAGCGTAATAATAATAACAAAGAAACAGACCAATAACAATGTGTCGTACCGACTATGTCGGGGGCGACATAATAAACAAAAATCCAATCAAAGAACAAGATGATCACCAGGTTGGAACACTTTACCGACATCCACTACCACTGCACATTGAACGTAATTTGCAGTTGACATTTCCAAGATTTCAAGATATTAAGATTTTTATTACACTCCAGGCAAGTTACACTGTAACAAGAGGCAAGTATGTATAATATACAAAGTATACAATGGCGAACAGGCAAATGAACAAATACACCATACATATTAAAGGTGACATAACACTAGTATAATTGATGCAATCCTTATAGCTGAATTTACAGTTCAATAGCCAATATCTGTTATGTCCCCGTTTTGGCTCCAACAGAGCTGCAACTCTAATCGGCATAGACTGGATTGAAGGCATCATCCATGATTTTCTACGCTATTTATTCTACAGTGCTTGCTCAAATTGATGGAGATTTTTAGAAAGTTTATTTGAAAACTAAGAAGTATCTCCCTCTGTCCATACCTATTTTGGCTTTGCATAAAGATCGTATTAATTATTATGTCTCCCCTCTCAAAGAACATTACATACTAGGGGGACATTTCGTTTTTGTATCAGAAACACACTTCTAGTTTGTTCTCTTTCAGCTATTACACATATTTTGTTTTTTTTTTTTTTTTTTTTTTTTTTTTTTTTA
>MJUU01047112.1:40637-65421 GCA_002080025.1 Modiolus philippinarum | reverse complement strand
TTTAGATCATATTTGGTTATTTGTTCTCTATCAGAATTTGAATATCTTTGAATAAATGGTCTTGCAAACGTTTAGATTGTATTAGTTGTCGTAATGCACATATGCAGAAAATAAATTCACAGTAACTTCGGTATTTAGTTATTTGATTATATCTGCACTGAAATTAGTTGTAGATATGCAGAAAGTAAAATAACTTCGGTATATTGATATTTAAATGCACTCAATTTAATTTTTTTATTGGATTTAAATTCAGTGAGCCATATTATTTTCTCATTTAAAGGTAATTTAATATATTCCCTGTTTCATTTCTTTTTTGAGAGAATATATATTAATCGTATGAAAACATGGAAGAAATATATTTTTCGAAAATTTAAGCATGTCAAACACCATGCAAACATATTTAGTATTATTATGCTTTCTGTAAGAAACTGCATTAATAGTGTCTTATATACTATTTTGGCATAGTATACCTGCAGCCATGTACTATGCCTGTCACGTGACTTGGAAGGTGGAGCTACAGTATTGTCAATCAAATAGTGATGAAATTCTTACCTGTAGGGATCTAAGTCATAGAGATCAACCTGAATTTGGTACTATTTCTAATAAAATAAAATTTTTACCCCACTTGTGACCATTCATTTTACTCGTCTCTTCATTTAATATCATGAAATAAATGTATTTTTGAGATCCGCCATAAAAAGTTATTTTTCAAATTTCCACGACATTATGCAACTAATTGAAATATAGGAATTTAAACTGACAGTAACTAAATGAAAAGAACAACTATTTATTCACTTGGAAATTGTAATAAAAAGATGAAAATTAATGAAACAGTCAGCATAATAATGATAATAACATTGTGTTTAGCAATGACTATGCCAAAATAGTGGTCAGGGTTGAATACACATAGTGCACTCCCCTTCGGGTCGTGCACTATGGTCTCAACCCTGACCACTATTTTGGCATAGTCATTGCTAAACACAATGTTATTATCATAATAGTCATATCGTTTTTTCTGTATTTGATATATGTGTAACAGCATTAGGTTGATACTTCAATCTATGGTCAGACAGTATGTATATGACAAAGGGTCATGGTCGTGATTTAAATCTTGTATTTTTAATACCCCTTTATCTTAGTGTTATTTCAGTTTCTTTGTTTATGTTTATACATGTATGTCATAAGTCAAAGACAAAATGTGTTAAAGTATTAGTGAAATCATCTTTTTACTGAGGAATTTGAGCATTTTCGTTTGACTTACACATAAAACAGCATAAAATAGATTAATAACGTCTAACACCATTGACAGTGCAAGATCGAGAAATCTCAGAACCCCAAAGGTAAGATTTCAATATTTCTCTGATGAGGCTTGCCGAGTTAGAGAACCATTGAAATCTTACCCGCGGTTGTCTGAGATTTCTTAATCTCGCATTTTCAATGGTGTTTGATTGTTTTTCCCACATTAATAGACAAAATCAAGTTTCTGTACAACGAGACTATAGGTGGCGTCCGCCATGTCTAAACAACTGACTATGACGTCGACAACGTCAAAATGTATTTCCTCACGTGAAATTCTTATCTCACCTGTGGGCTGAGACAAGGATATCTCAAATGGCTAGAAATAGGTACTGGCTTGTCTCAAATGTGAGAAAGACACATTTCCCTATGCATCTCATCAATGTAACATTCAAAGTTTCCCAACGATTAACATTGAAGTAAAAAAGCAAGTGTTTCATATCTAATATCTTAGTTAAATTAATTTCAAAAACATGAAATGAATAATTGAGAGGTAAGAATTAAGAAGATCATATTGGTATACTGTAAACTTAGCCTAAGTTCAACATTATGTTTCATTCCCGATAAGGAAGGCTCATATTAATGTGATTATTTCAGAAGTCTAATAAGAGACATTATACACGTCAAGGATCTTTTTGTCGTAAGAAAAACTAGAAGTTTAGGAAATACAATATTTAACGTTAAGATGCAGCAACTAACATGGACCTATAATTTCTTTGGGATATATTTTACGAAAGGATATGGAGTAAATGAACATGAGACCATAACACATATGTTAACTCCAGCTGCAATAACTTTGATGACCTGTATGGCCATTTCGGAAATTTATTCCTCGTCAGCAGCACTAGAACCCAAACATAGGAAATCCATTAATGCAAAAATTGATTAAAATGCATAATAAAACCAAACAAAACCCGAATAGTCAGTAATATCAGATATAGCTAAGGACAAAACTACGATGGAGGGAGTTTAACCTTAGGTTTTAGAATTTACATAAATTCAGATAATAGTAATTGAACAAAGTGTACACATGTGATATAATCACACGCATGTATATCCAATATACACGTCTTAAAAATTATATACGGCTGAAGTCAGAAGACAACTGTTCGAGTAAGACGTATATGTAGGAGGTGATAATATCGAAATAATTGTTCCTATGAGGAAATCAGTGACATACATAGCAGCATTTTGAATTTTCATGTTGCAGACAAGAACCATCGTTTAATTACATTTCGTCAGAGGAATATGAATCAAAGCTTTACTTGAATACTTGAAATTTTTTTACAAAATGGAAGGATATGGTGTAAATGTACATGAGACAAAATTTTTACAAATACATTGAAAACCAAGCAGAAGAACAAAGCTTTTATTGTTGTTCTTCATCTTGAAGTCACCATATAGTGTTAAAAAATCCTGAATCACTAAAAGCAAGCTTATTTGGCATTAGAAGATTATGCAACACTAAAGCAAGCTTATTTGGCATTAGAAGATTATGCAACAAAAATAAAAACAAGATGTGTTTTTTGGAAACACTTATGCCCCCGAGTAGAAGAGTTAAGAAGAAACATTTAGCACACTGAACAATACTTAATGTGTTTCTGAATGACTGTAATTGGATGCAAACACAGAAGTCACCGAAATGACCCCCTCCAAGCATTTTCCAAGCGTTATTAGGAAACAATTTTCATCTCCCCCCTTTTTTCTAAACATTTATAATTAACTTATTGTCTTTCTGCCTATCGGTGTTTTCAATTTTTTCATCAATACAATAGAATCTATCTATAGCTATTCAAAAAACCAGAACAGAAGAAATCGATTACATGTAATTACATCAGAAAATATTTAATAGATTTGATAACCTCCATATTCACTGATATATACAATGTACCGGTATATTAACAACGGTCTATGTTAGGAATCCAGAAACATTTTCTCATCTTTACATTGCTTGTATAAATATAAAAAATAATATGTATATAAATTCTGAAATCAACTGAAAAATCAATCACCATTAATACACCTTTGAAATAGAAACCCCTATTACTTAACATTCAAAAGATATTCCTATCAAATTAAAGTTTTAAATGAAGAAACTTCACAAGATCTTTTTTTTCATAACAAATTCTTTAGATAAGGCTTATAAAACAGACACATAAAATCTGATGCAATGTCATCATTCCTCATATCAATTTGACTTATCTCCCTTTGCTCAATTACCATTCAAAAGACTGTCAAATGTTTAACTTTTTGAATATGGTCATAAGTCAAAGTCAAGGTCAAGAGGTCAAATATTCTGGTACCAACTGAAAGGTCTTCCCACAAGGAATGCACATGCGAAATATGAAAGTCCTATCACTAACCGTTCAAAAGATATACTCAATGTTAAAGTTTTTATGCACTTGTTCACAGGCCAAGGTCAAGGTCACAAGGTCACATATTCTGGTTCCAATGAAAAGGTCTTGCCACAAGGAATGCACATGCAAAATATGAAAGCCATATCACTTACCATTCAAAAGATATATCCAATGTTAAAGTTTATTATTTTTTTCAAAAAGTCCACCATATGTCAAGGGTCAAGGTCACGAGGTCAAAAATGTTGGTATCGTTAGAAAGGTCTTGCCACAAGGAATACACATGCAAAATATGAGAGCCCTATCACTTACCATTCAAAAGATATACCCAATGTTAAAGTTTTTTGTGGACAAACAGACAAACAGACAGACAGGCCAAAAACTATATTCCCCCTGAATCTTCGATTCACGGGGGCATAAAAAGAAACCAAAATCACTTGTTTTCCGATCCCATTCATTATTGTATTTTGTTATATATGTATACGTCTTTTTCAAATAAAATATTGTTTACACTAAAATGTCTGAAAATTGATAATTTGGAACCTATTGTTTCAGCCGTCACTTATATCAAATATCCTCAAAGTAATCCTTGAAAATAAATTAAATTTTGTCACGATTCAGATGCAACCTAAAATTTGAGTTCATAATAAAAAGGGCTATTATATTAAAAGCATGGAATTCGGAATCATTTTGTATACTGAATATACTATTTCCTTTCATTGTTGATCACAGAAGATAAGTTAACAGACGACTTGCAGACGGCAGACGAATGACGGTGTGATAATGGCTAACCTTGACCCTTTTCTCACGAAAGATGGAACAAATATATTTAGTAAAGATGTACTTTTGTTTCATCCATAGTTCAATTCATGTGCAAGTTATACCTTTCTTAGTTTTCTGTAGTTGTTCTCTTCTAATACTTTAATGTTATGTTTTATATTTGGTTTTCGTCTTCCAAATAAATCGATTTATCTGTATTGAAAAGATCATACATTTCCGTAAAGGTAATCTGCAGGACGATTAAAATCCTTCTTTTTTTCCAAGTTCTATCTACCTCTATATGAGTTTGAAATAGACTATTATATCTTTGGTTTGATAACTTGACCTCAGGCTTATCAAGTTAGGTAGTAACTTTGCAAATTTAATAGATACATAGTTACTTAAAACAGCCGTAATACTTTTGTATTCTTTTATTAAGGTAAGCGTGAAAATATAATGTAAAAAATAAACGTTACCCTCAGTAATCGTTTGTTTTTAACCTGTCATTGTTTATGAACCATAAGGGGCTGGGGCCTGAATGTCTTTTTATTAAATACCCTTAAATTATATTTATTGCAACTTTTATCAACTTTTTAATATATTATCTAGCGACAGATATCGTATCTTAATAGTGGGCATAAGCAAGGAACCAAAGCAACCAAATCACCTATCAAAGTTTCTTAATTTTTTTTAAACTGTTGAAACTGTCGTTTGAAATTTTAAAGTGACTTAATTTTACCAAGATAGTGAGTTTGTTAAAAGTTTTACTGTTTGTTTTTTTTTTTTCAGTGATTATGAAATATCACTGATTGTATCAAAATGGCTGATTATCGCGACAAAATCAGCATGATATTTCACATTCCTAACTGGAAGGATTCCCTGTAACATACACACGAACGTAATTCCAGATGTATCTCTTTTATGGTATTGAGCTTTCGTAATTTCAACTTCAAACATTTTGATTTAAGTGAGAACCGAGCCGTCAGTCTAAACAGAACAATCCAAGGACAATGGCAACGTCGGAAAAACAAAGAAAACAAAGACATAACATGAGCACGGCACAGAAAAGAAAATGAAGACACGCACATATACAAAAATGAACAACACGGAACAAATAAAAAACCATGGGTGAGATCAGATGCACCGGTATTCGACTTCTCTTAAATTTAGAAAATTTAGATTTAAATCCATTGATTGTATAGCATTTTAACTATGCATATTCAAATAAATAACTATTTTAGGACTGAGATAATCAACACTTGATCGAAAGAATTTAGAACAGTGATAAATTATTGCTTACTCTTTGATTCACTAATATCTTCTTTGGTTTATTGTACAATAATACATCGGCAAACGAATACCGAAGACTGAACGAGGAAACTGGAAATTCTAAAATCATAAATCCAAAATCACGACAATTCACATCCAACACGAATTGAGACAGTATGACAAAGTCAAAACAAATACACAAAAATGAACGAGAACGCCACACAACTAAAGTACTAGCCGTGTGAACCCCTATAAAACTGAGGCATCATCAGGTGCTCCGGAAGGGTAAGCATGATCTGCTCCACGCGTGGCACCCGTCACACTGTCAGTGAAAAGTCTGGTTTTGTCACAGTCGGTGTTAGTCAGTCCGGTAACAAACTCTGGATCTACCCAAAAATATCTGTTCTCATTTGTGAAATAGTAACATTGTAAAGGTCTGTCAAATCATGGTGACGACCGTAAAACGTCTGTAGTGACAACTGAAACAGTGACTGAACGTACCCTAGATGTATAAGTTTTTGAGACAGTAATCTCGCTCTGTTGACAAAATCGCTGTACAAACTACAGGTGTGATATTTTACGTAAGGAACATGAGACCCTAAAAACATATGGTAACTCCAACTGCAATTAATTTTAATGAGCTGTATGGCCATTTCGGAAATTATTTCCTCATCATCAGCACTAGAGCCCAAACATAGGAAATCCATGATTTAAAAAATGTTCAAAAATGCATAAAACAAAACGAAACCCAAATAATCAGTAATATCAAATATGGCTACATTAAATAAAAAAAAATAACAGGAAACACCTACAACGGCTGAAATATACAGTTACATGCCACAATCTACCAAGACATGAACAAGAAAAAAATGATAACAACGAAAGGAACCGTATTTGCGTATAAATAAAATTGTTTCACTGCGAGATACGTGTAATTGACTATTTTATTACATGATTCCGTAGTTCGCAGGAATCAACCTTTTTATTCTTTATGGTTAAAAGACATTTGTCTTCCGTTTTGATACCCTGCCACACAAAGTGGCGAGGTATTATGTGATACCCTCAGCCGTGTGTCCGTCCGTCCGTCCGTCTGTCCGTCCGTCCTTCCCCCGAAGGTTTCCGACTGATAACTTGTGAACGAAATAACACAAGGTATTCAAACTTGGTATGTAAGTTGTTTACCACAAAACACAGGTCAAGTTCGATTTTGGGTCCAGAGGTCTAACTGGTTCTGGAGTTATTACTCTTACAACTTTGAAATTTTACTTATTTTAGGATTTCCGACTGATAACTTGTGAACGAAATAACACAAGGTCTTCTAACTTTGTACGTAAGTTGTTTACCACAAAACACAGGTCAAGTTCGATTTTGGGTTCATAGGTCCAAGTGGTTCTGGAGTTATTACCCTTACAACTTTGAAATTTTACGAATTTTAGGATTTCCGACTAATAACTTGTGAACGAAACAACGGCAGTAGAACACCGAAGGAACAAAGGGGGTGAAATTCACAAAAATCGAAGTCCAAAGACAGGGCAAAAACGAGAAAACAGAAAACAATGACGTTAGACACAAAAACAATGACGTTAGACAGATACAAAGCACAGAACCAGAAATTACATCATTCAGAACAAAGGCACTCACAGTGTGAACTCCAGTGAAACTGAGAGTGACATCAGGTGCTCCGGAAGGGTACGCATGTCCTGCTCTGTTAACAGCACCCGTCACACTGTGAATGATTCAATACGGGAAATGTCAAAGTCGGTAGTCAAATTCGGGAAGACGTGAATCTAGCTGAAAATGTCATTTTCATTTGGGATACTGACACGTCATATCTTTCAATGATGCTATGGTGACGGCCATAGAATTTCTTGAGGGATGAAATTAACAAAGGTTGAACAAATCCCTGACTAAGCAGCTTTTGGGACAGTGTTTTTGCTCTGTTCAAAAAATCACTGTACAAACTACAAGCTCGACAGTAACGAATCAACTGTGAAATGTACACTCCATAGGCTGGAGAGGTAGGTATATTGCTGCTAAGAAAGGGGGGAAGTTCACAATGGGGAAATTAAAATCATCGCGTTTGTCATATAGCTTAGATTTCAAACGTCCATCTTCGTCAATATACAATAAAAGATCTAGGTACGAAGCTGAAGTAGGTGTTTCAGTTGTTTCTTTAATTCCAAGCTCATTTGGATAGATCTGATGCAAATAATCCTTAAATTTAGGATTATTAAGAGAAAGTACATCGTCTATGTAGCGGAAGCTGAAATTAAAGGACTGGGCTAAATGTTTTTGTTTTCTTTGAATAAGCCCTTGTAAAAACTTGGCCTCGTACGAGTAAAGGAAAAGGTCAGCTAAAAGCGGTGCACAGTTTGTTCCCATAGGAATCCCTATTCTGTGTTGGAAAACACGACCTCCAAATTCGACAAAAATATTGTCGATCAAAAGTTCTAACATTTTGATGACGTCAGTCTCAGTGTACTCCTTATTTGAATCGGTGTGGTTCTTAACAAAATATGTCTTGTCTTTCCCTATAACTAAATAGGTGTATCTGCGTTCTCCATTTTTTGTGCAGAAACATTGATGTATTAAATCTGCAATTACTGTTTTCAGTTTATTGTGTGGCAGGGTTGTATAAAGTGTAGAAAAGTCAAAAGTTTGAATGCTATGGCAATGGGTAAGACTGGTTGAGGAAAGCTGTTCAAGGAGATCTTTTGAATTTTTAAGATGATCCACATTTGATTCACACCGTCTTATATAAATGCACAAGGTCTTCAATCTTTGTATGTAAGTTGTTTACCACAAAACTCAAGTCAAGTTCAATTTTGGGTTCAGAGTTCGAAGGGGTTCTGGAGTTATGCCCTTAAAACTTTGAAATTTTGCGAATTTTGGGTTTTGTACTCATAATTTGTGAATGAAATAACATACTGTCTTCAAACTTAGTATGTAAATTGAATACCACAAAACACAGGTCAAGTTTAGGTTTTGGTTCAGCGGTACACATAGTTCTGGAGTTATGCCCCTTTTAACTTAGAAATTTTGTGAAACGTGGCGGGGTATCATGTAATGCACCATTACTATTTTTCACAAGACAGAGATAGTTGATAAGATATGAAGATATATAAAGTAGATATTTTAATGAGACATAATTCCGATGTATATTGCAAGCCAAAGTAGACAAAATACCTGATATTATAATTCACTTGATAATATTTATAATTAAATTATAAATATGAATAATTTAATTATGAATATAAATATATCATTTATTAATATTAACGATTCATTTATTGATATTTATAATTCAATTATAAATATTATTCATTTATTAATATTAACAAATCATTTATAAATAGTAATGAGGCTAACCTTGACCCTTTGGTCTTTTGAGCAAACCTGAGCCCCCAAAAAAGTGTAGACCATCACGAAAGATGGAACTTACAATTATATTAAGTAATTATGTACTTTTGTTTCCTACATATTCATGTGCAAGTTATACCTTTCTTAGTTTTTTGAAGTTGTTCTCTTCTAGCACTCTAACATTATTTTTTATGTTTGATTTTCAGCTGTGTTGAAAAGAGCGTCAATTTTCGAAAAGGTAATCTGCAGGACGAATGCAATATTCTGCAATGTTTTTCATTCATGGTTGTAATTTGTGATAGTAGTTAACTGTTATCTTTTGTCTGTAAGTTGGTTTAGTTTTTGTTTTATTCAATGAATTTCGCGGTCATTTTGTTAAACTTTAAAAAGAATTTAGCGTGTACTTAATCAAACATTTAGATAACAAGAAATATGGCCAAGTATTTAAAATGCGCATAGAATTTAAAATTGCAACATCACCTTTTCCCCCAAATCATTAGGAAAGTACACCAATGGATCACGGTCGATTGACTTACTTTGTGTGCATTCGATTGCTCTCTATATTTGAGCGACTGCGATACGAATTTCTGAGATTAAAAGACTCAAAAGCCGTGGTCAAAATCTATATATTTTTGAAAAACTTGGGTAATGTGAATTTTGAAAAAGTTTGTCTTAAAATTCAAATGAAGTAGGAAGAATGATTAAATGTGAGACTAGAGAAAAATATGTTTTGAACAATTCAAGTAATAAATAAGTTTTTAAATTACCAGAGTGATTAAAGTAATATAAATTATTAGTGCAGTTTTATTATATTTGTAATATGATTTTTAAAATTTCCTTTTATCTTTCAATGCTCTAAAGGTCGATATTCCGCGTAGAATGCATTAATTTCACTATTTGGAAGTTATTGCACTGTAGAAAAGTTCATTTCCTGTACACAATACAAATACAAGGGGGTAGGAGGGGCTTAATTCGGTGCATTAAATTCATGCAAATTAGATAACAATGCATTGCTTGACTCCTCCCTCAGAAAATTCAGAAGCCAATGACATTCATCTGTTTTTATTATTGTAAACAGCTAATGTTAGTAAATAACTGTCTTCGTTATTGTAGTGCCTATGACGTGGAAATTTTACTCGGGCCTTTCTTGTCAGAAAGATGATTTTTGTATGTTCCTTTTCATACATGTCTTTTATTCAAAATTTGTCAAATCTTGCACGTTTATTCTTCTTCTGTCCCAACCCGTGCCCCCTCCGAAACAGCAAATTGCCATTCAAACTTAGTTATTTACAGGAGCAATTCCCGTTACTAGTATGTTATTGTCGGGCAACGGATACCGGTCTGAAATTACAACACAAATTGCGAATGTCATTTCTAAAATGGAACCTTATAACTCAGTATGAACAGAGGTCCCAGGTTTCTCTGCCCACGGTCCTAGCAAATAGATAAAAATAGCGCCAGCATGGCAGAGGTATCGGACTTTATTGACCGATGTAACTGTTCATGAAATGCTAAAATTAAGTGCTAATTATGTAAAGATGAGGGGACGACCATTTGATTTCAAGGGGGGGGGGGGTATTTTACCTAGAAAAATTATTTATTTCCATGAACATCTCAAACAGTCATTTCCGCAAAATGCCACATCAAAATCATGTATTTGTATAAATTGCAACATTTTTTTTTTGCATCAAAAAAAAATCAAACCCCGAAAATCAGATGGTCGTCCCCTTATTGTTGTGTACCGTTTATATGTACAGACATCTACAAAATACCTATTATGTTGACATGAGTGAAAGCTGCGTTTGGTTTTCTGGAGATGGGGGGGGCTATGATTTTTTTTTCAAATAAATAGTTGTAAATTTAACGGGTGAAAAAAAACAGGTGCAGTATATTTCTCCAAACAAGGTACGTACGTGTGTGATAAAAAAACAACAAAAATAGGACACCTTATTACCTTACAAACTGCAACACAACAGTACCTCTTGAAATGTGTACTCGTTTTAAATCACGTGCTAATTGTACGTTTAGGGTTGTGTTGATGGTTACCTGTCATTCATGTTAAAAATCATTAGCATATTTAACGCACTCTTGGAAAAACGTTTGTCATTGGTCATATTACAAATCATATATAGCACCGCCTTACTCATTAAAATAGTTATTGCACTCAAACCGCTACGCGGTTTTCGTGCAATTAATATTTTAATTCGTAAGAGCGGTGCTATATATATAACATGGCGCCATTTATCTGTAGTTGAATTGCCGAATTGACATTTATCTATATTAGACATGTATTTTCTGCTTTATTGTTGTATAGTTTTTGGCTGAGACAAAAATATAAAAAATATTGTTGTATTTATGTCTTCAACTTACTATTATGTTTGCTCATCATTTAAGGCCACACGGTGACTTCAAGATGAAGAGCATCAAAATTGTTGCTTTGTATCCTGAATATGATCATTTTCTCGTAGGAAATTTGACCCACGTACGTTTACTCCATATCCCTTTATTCAGTGTTCTTTCAAGAAAGCAAACATAGATAAGTATTAACGTATTAACTGTATCTTTATGATTTAGTCTTCGACACAAATCCACAGGTCTCGCAAAAACTTTGTTTCAAGTATTTTTGACGAAAGATTCAGAAATTGTTGATTGAACATTCGATCTAAAGCTAAAGTTTGCTTATAGTATTGATTTTGCTAGCCAGAAAATAGAACAAAATGTCTAATATTCCGGATGTTGGCATCAAGATATACGTTTTGGTAACTGTAGAACAAAATATACTTCTGAATGGGAATAGATATTTTTCTTTAATTATGAAAACTGTTTAAATTTAAATAGGTGAAACTTTTTTAAAGAAGAATACATACTTTTAACTGTTTTATTAAGGTAAGCGTGGAAAATATGGTGTAAAAATAAACTTTACCATCAGTAGTCTTTTTTTTTTATCTGTCATTTTTTTGTGAACCATTAGAGGGTCCATTTATTTAAAATACCCTGACATTTTATTTCTTACAATTTGATCAACGTTTTAAAATAACATAGTATCTTAAAAGGGACATAAATATTGAACCAATGTAGTCAAATCAAATACTATGTTCAGACTATCAAAGTTTCTTAATAAGAGCACCTCATCGAGATGCGGTGCTCTATAGTTTTCACTTTGTCTGTCTCTCTTTCAGTCCGTCTGTCCGTCAACAATTTTTTCGTCAAAGATTTCTTGGTTTGTATAAGTGGGAATGATTTGAAATTATGTCTGAGGCTTGGAAATGCTGGGTTGTATTTTGTAAATAACAAAATACAGAAGTTACTGTGATTTTTTTCTGCATATGCACACTTCGACAACTTATGTCCCTTCAGTGCAGATAAAATGAAAACATTTGGAAAGCCATACATCGAAATACGTGCAAAAACTGATAGACAACAAAAAATGATTTTCAAGTTTGTCGGGTGTCCACTTCCTGTTTGTCGATACTTTGATTTTTTACTATGAACAAAATATTCGTAACACACTTCTTAGCTTCTACTGAAATTTGGTCTGAAGCTTTGAAATGATAGGTTGTATTGTGTAAGATATTTTCAGGTATGCCACTTGTCTAATTTTCTGCTTGCCGATACTTTGATATTTAACTATGGTCCGAATTTTCGCCAAAAGTTCTTGGCTTGTATAATTGAGACTAATTTTAAATTCAGTCTGAAGCTTTGAAATGATGATTCATATTGTGTAAGCGATTTTCACGTTTTTCGAGCGTCCACTTCCTGTTTGCCAATACTTTGATTTTTTAGTAAAAAAGGAATTTTCGTCACAGATTTAATGACTTCTACGATAGGGAATGATTTGGAATTTGGTCTGAAGCTTCTAAATGATGATTTATATTGTGTAAGCGATTTTCAAGTTTTTCGAGCGTCCACTTCCTGTTTGCCAACATTTTTATTTTTTAGTAATGAAATTTTCGTCACAGATTTAATGACTTCTACAATAGGGAATGATTTGAAATTTGGTCTGAAGCTTCTAAATGATGAGTTGTACTGTATTAGCAATTTTAAAAATTGTCGGGCTCCAACTTCCTGTTTGCCGATACTTTTATTTATTTTTTTTTACTATATGCCAAATTTTCGTCACAGATTTCTTTGCTTCTACGATGGAATGATTTGACATTTGGTCTGAAAAGTGGAAACAATGAGTTGTAATTGTGTAAGCCATTTTCAGGTTTGTCACTTGACTACTACCTGTTTGCTGATACTTTGATTTTTGATTATGAACCCAATTTTTGTCAAAGATTTCTTAACTTAAGTATCAGCAGAAATAATTTGATACTAAGTCTGAAGCTAAGAAATGATATGGTTTGGTAAAACTTCAAGAAATCACTGTCTCCAGCAAATTATTTTCAACGCATTAGTGTGTCAAACAGAATTTGAATTCACACTTATCTGATCTTTACTTTTGCTGAGAGTCTAAAGATCGAAATTGCTGGGCCTTTCCGACAACGTCAATTTCGACATGCTATAGTTTTTTTTAAGTTGAAATCTGTATTTCAAAATGCTAAAGTGACGCAGTGATTTTGTTGAAATCTGTCGTTTGTTTGATTTTTTTTCAGCGATATGATTTATCCCTGATTGTATCAAACTGGAGGATTTTGCAAAATCAATATGATAAGGGATTATTTCACATTACTAACTTGACGAATTCCCTGTAACATACATTCGTACGTTTTTGACTGTATTAGGCTTTTGTTAGTTCAACTTCAGTCATTTTGATATTCGACTTCTCTATAATTTAGAATTGAGTGTATAGTTAAACTATAAATAATTATTTTAGGACTGAGATAATGTGATCGAAAGAATTTAGTACGGTGATAAATTATTGTTTACTCTTTGACTCAGTAATCGCTTTCTTTGGTTTTATTGTACAATCGACGATATAAAGCTACAAATAACGGGAAACAACTACAACGGCAGAAAAATACAGTTACATGCCACAATCTACCAAGGAACTGAACAAGATAAAAAAAAGACAAAAGTTAACAACGATAGAAACCGTATTTCTGTATAAATAAATTAAATTGCTTTACTACGAGATACATGTTATGCCCGTAGTTGTCAGATATAAACCTTTATCCTTCTTTATGGTTAAAAGACATCTGTCTTGCGTCTAGATCGTTGATATATAAAATAGATATTTTAATGAGACATAACCCAGATGTATACATAAAAAGTACAAGTACTTAATTTCTGTTCGTTATTACGAAACAGGAAAACAACAATCGGATGGCACGTAAATTTAGAAACTCAGAGTTACAAAATAGGAAAATATTCTTATAAACTTTGTCAATTAGTGACATTTATTGATGGACATGATAATGCTGTGGAATTTGTCCCTTTAGAAAGTGAATTTTTGTTGCCATTGTGTGCTTAGAGATTACACTGAAGTTTCAGCTTTAAATGCAATCTATTTCCGTTTTTCTATTCAAATATGTTCAAAAATCAAACAAAAATTTAGACAACATCAGCGAAAGGGGCATACGAACTGAACAGAAATACCACTAAAATAAGGCAGACCGTGGACCTCCATATTAAACCGGGAGTATATTATGTGCATTGGTAGGATATGTAAGCATGATCTGCTTAAGACACAACATATATTTTGCACCGTCGCAACAACACACATACATGCATATAACTGTGGTTTTCGGTGTAAGTGGGCGTTTCCTGTCATTTTTCTTTTATAGTGTACATTTTTTACTGCACGGCTGGGTAACAGAAACAATCAAAACATGTACATGTTGTAATTACAAACACATTTTATATATATAATTGAATAACAAATAAATTGCAAGAACGAGATCAATCTGAATAAAATCAAACAAACAAAACAAATCAAACATATCTGTCAAAGACGGAAAGTTTAATACCTACATTACCCTAAAAGAAATATTTGTATCTATAAATACAGATGATGTAAATTATATATTAAGCAACAGTGAAAACGGACGGTTATATAGACACAGTATTTATAATATAACACAACAACAACTATCTTCAGACTTCTGACGAGTATACGATGGTTGGTACGGTTGGTCGTACGTTATAGCTCTCTGTTGACTGTATGTCACAGCAGGTTGTCTACTATCATTACCATCTGCTTCGTTCAGGAAGAATGCCATCGGTTGAAAATAATTCCGAAAAATCCAAGAGGAATTATAAACCATTACTTTTTTCACTGCAACTCTTTTTTCACCAACCAGTACAGAATTAACAGCGGCAAATGTCATGGATTCTGCATTTATATTGTAGAATTCATTATCACGTCCAGCGGTTGCTCTCACATTTTCATCCAAAATTAAACATTGTCCAGTCAATTCTTTTGGATTCAATTTTGCACATAGTAACAACAACAGAGCAATATCCGCCTCATTCAATAGAAAGAACTGTTCATATAGTGTCAGACGCCTTACGTTTGGATCCATTTGATCGAGACTTAAAGCAGTACACATACAGTTTAAATAGTACATCAATCTAGCCACAGGATTGTCTGGCACTCCAACCGTTGTTGAAGTATTTTCTACACCAACTCGATTTCGATTAAACACAAGCGCCATTTTGAGTTTTATGCCACTTTTTGTGAACTTCCTGCTACGAGTATGTAGAATAAAATGGCTTAAAACAGGATGTAAATTACAGAAATAGTATACTTATAATAAAGGCATACACAGAACTGATACAATCAATGTATATTGAATAGATATGTCCTTTTTATAACATTTAAATCGACTTTGCATTAGGTAAGTAGTAAGATTTCACACAAATTACTGTTATTATTCTGTTTGATTATTCTTCTATATACAGTATTTTGGTTTGTCTTACTTCTGATTTTCTCACATTTTACTGTCTAGAAATAAATCTTAAAGCAATATCAATTGTAGTTCCTTTCTTTTGGAAGCTTTCAAATCCATTTTTGGTATCCATACTTTTTAGACCGTTAATCGGTGCTGGTCACTATAATTACGGTCATTTCAAAGAAATGTGCAAACTCTTTAAAGTGAAAGTCCGCAAAAAATATGGAAAAGAGAATATAAAATCCTAATGTAGTTCTGACACATATAACATATTTCGATTTTTGCAATTTTAACTCGATTGTTGCAAAAAACGTATTTTATTCACAGAATCTCTGGTCATGGAGGGTCACGTGACATTGTGTAGAGGGCGTTATGTATACTGACATCAAGTAATAACCAACGAGTACCGTAATAAAGCGTTTGTCAACAACGATCACTAACAATATGACAAAGTTCGTGACTGCATTTTTACAAAGTCGCCGTTCAACTCATGACTTTGATATATTTTTGCTTATTTTGCGTAAAAGATTTTTGACATTCTTTTTAATTTGTGTTTAATGTGTTTCTATATCATGCAATATAATCACAGGGTCTAAACATTATTTTTATAAACATTTTAAACACCCAGCTACTGTGATAATAAGTGTCAAAATAAAGGCTATACAATATTTGATATTGTTTACCTATTTTATGTACCATTCTGTGAATTGGCATAACCTGTCGCGTCACCTATTAACGATTGACATTCTCATCTTGTACGTGGGTATACGTGTATTCGTGATTTTGAAGAATGAAAGTGTAGGGAGGTGGTTTCGTGTAGACGCCCGTGTAGACATGCATGTTTCAACTTCCAACCAATACGAACTATTTCTGTTGCGCCTATATACTTAAAAAACGAAATAATAAAAATAAAAAAAAAACAGTTTTAATGAACATTGATCATAGTATTTTGGATCAACGTCAGATGTACTGTTGTGTCCATTTTCTGCTACATTTATATATTCTTTATTTTTTTCATTCTCAATATGTATGATTATACAAAGATGTGATTCTGAATGTTTTGTAAATTACTGTTGACAATTTTACACTACAAAGAACCCAACTGGATGCCCCGGATGATTGTCGTATCTTTGTATATTTGGGTATTACACAACGCAGGTGACAAGTACATGAGCATCTCCCAGTGCATGTTCACTCTCAATTTTGTAATGTTTATTCAAACCAAAACGTAAATAGGTTGGCCTATACATGAGAACAAAAAATACAAACACACATAAAAAATAAAATGAAATAAAATAAGAAAGCGACAATTATTATATTATCGAAATAATTGAAATCCTAAAATTAGTGTTTGAATACTTTGAAAGATAACGGATGTTGCAGTTTGTATGCACATCTTTTTCAAACGTATGCATCTTATACTTGATACAAGAACTTGTAAAGACATTATGCAAAATTGGATATTGTGTTTATGGAAAATACTTGTATAAATTATTCCACCCATAAAAGCTTTGAAGAAATTGAAGTTTCACTGAATCAGATGTTAAGAAGTTGCATTTTGTTAAATAAAAAAAAATTTGTTAATCGGATGAAGAATTTGGAACAGTACAACCATTAGTCCCTGCATATCCTATCTGTTTAAACGTGGGGCCTGTCATATGCTTTTGGTAAGGCTCTGGTAAGTCACAGACAGTTCATTCCCTTTAATCAGATATACTTCGGTCAGATATCCAACGAATGGAATACCTGCTTTCGGAACAAGACATAAAAAAAAGTCGGGTAAGATTTTGTTCAAGGTATTTTGGGCCAAAAATCTACACGAAACAAATATAGATTCAAATAGAAAAGCATCCAAGTCTTGGACACCCCACCCTGACTGGTCTTTATCATTTGGAAATATGTCTGAATCATTTTGCAATCTGATAAAACTCTTACAAAGTTTATGCATCTGTACCGAACTCAATTCTTGTCCCTTTCGTCTTTTTGAATGTATGATATGCTAGTCTTCTTCTTTTTCAAAAATATAAGTAGGCAGTGTAGAATGTGAATTATTGCCAACTCGACATGTATATTTATTGTTTTATTTTTGTACAAACTTTATTTATTGAAAACAAAGGATTCTGAGTATGATGTTGATAAATTATTTGAATAATTATTGATAGCATCATTTTTATTATATTATAAGACTTTGACAAAACAAAACAAAAAAAAACTAATTCTGTATAATGTTTTTTATTTATTTTTTTCCCCCACATTAATACGTGTTTTTATTAAAAATTACTTAAAATCACTTTCCTCGAGTGAAGTTACTGATATTGACAATATCTGCATTAAAATTACCCTTTTGGACATTTGTGACCCAAGAATGATTTATGACCCTACCTAGCAAGTGACACGTGTGTTGATTGTGCCAATAAACAAATACGTGTACCTGAGCTTTAACACCTGTATCCAAGGCTACTATTCAATTGTGCTTTACCTGGCAAGAAGACCATATTTTTTTTAATTTTTGCCGTAGCCGTTTAGTTAGCTTTAGACAGGAGGGTATTCAAACTTATTTCGATAAAAACATTTCGGTTTCGGTAAAACATGTTCAACTTGAAATTGACAAGAATGAAAATTATCACTTATGTAGACTTTTATAAAAGTGTGGGATATATTTATCACATATTTAATGAAATTTTAAGCCTGTATGCCATTCTCACGATCATATTACCGATTTGCATATCTATTGGTGAGTCCAATTTGAAATTTTTGTCCGGTTTTTGGTAAAACCAAGGATTACCCAGCGGCATCCTTTTTACAAATCGTGTCTTCTCCGTAATTGTTAGTGATACAAATTATAATAATCTGTATCAATATTTCGTCACTTCCGATCCAAAATGGCGATACCCACAACTGAACTGCGGTCAGCTTTTATCTACAAATATCTTCCTTAATAAAAAAGATACATTACTGCAATTTTGCATGAAGTCTTTTAGATATGAAATAAATCGAATTAGGTGAAAAGTAAAAAATCGCGGACTTTCACTTTAAATAACCTTGTAAACGACATTGCTGTAAAGTTTTATTATATTTGTTTCGACGGTTTTAAAGGCGATGTTTCATTAAATGATGTTCCGCCTTTGCCGGTATATTTTTATCAGTTTTAAAGTAAATAAGCAACCTTTCATACATAATCTCAGTAAAGTTCAGTTTAATTTGTCATGAATCACCAAAACGTCGATTGGAACAATGTGGTCAATACTTGTTAATGACTTTCGTATTTGTATAGAGGACATGACCAGAATATGTATATATGTTTTTTTTAAATATAATTCAGTGTATATTGTTGTCCAATTGACTATCTTTGTGAAGAACTTCCAAACATGATTTCTAGAAAGCTTAATTCGATTTCTTCAATTGTTTCAGAGATGTTTTGAAGGCGAAATGGTAACACGCAGACCAGCTATGCTGTTTTTTTATCAAACGGAACGAAATGAGCAAGTTTTAAAAGGGTATTAATTTAATATTCCTGTAAAGTTTGATATATTTTCCTCCATCGTGCTAAGAGACAAAAAAAGTTAATCGACGACATGCACACGACATTAGAAGGGCGCTTAGTGGGCAATGGCTTACATCAACTCTTTGGAACACCTACTTCAGCTTTTATTGTATATTGACGAAGATGGACGTTTGAAATCTAAGCTATATGACAAGCGTGATGGTTTTAATTTCCCCATTGTGAACTTCCCCCCTTTCTTAGCAGCAATATACCTACCTCTCCAGCCTATGGAGTGTACATTTCACAGTTGATTCGTTACTGTCGAGCATGTAGTTTGTACAGTGATTTTTTGTAACAGAGCAAAAACACTGTCCCAAAAGCTGCTTAGTCAGGGATTTGTTCAACCTTTGTTAATTTCATCCCTCAAGAAATTCTATGGCCGTCACCATAGCATCATTGAGAGATATGACGTGTCAGTATCCCAAATGAAAGTGGACATTTTCAGCTAGATTCACGTCTTCCCGGATTTGACTACCGACTTTGATATTTTCCCGGATTGAATCACTCACAGTGTGACGGGTGCTGTTAACAGAGCAGGACATGCTTACCCTTCCGGACCACCTGATGTCGCTCTCGATTTTTATGGGAGTTCACACTGTAAGTGCTTAAGTTTTTTGTGTTGTCTTTATTTTAGTTTTGTCTTCGTTAGTTATGTTTGTGGTACCGATCTGTTCTTGTCCATGTTTGAATATTCGATGATTACAAAAGCTTTTCAAAATTTAACTTGGTACTGTTTGAGGGTTAGAGAAGTAACATGTACCATGATTTTTAATTGTTTTTGTCTCAGGGTTAGCTAAAGACATTAACCAATCAGCTACCTTACAGATCTCTCAAAAACATATTTGCATCACTTACTGTGGGACGGGTGCTGTTAACAGAGCAGGACATGCTTACCCTTCCGGAGCACCTGATGTCACTATCAGTTTCACTGGAGTTCACACTGTGAATGCCTTTGTTCTGAATGTTGTAATTTCTGTTTTTGTGCTTTGTATCTGTCTAACGTCATTGTTTTTGTGTCTAACGTCATTGTTTTCCGTGTTCTCGTTTTTGCCCTGTCTTTGGACTTCGATTTTTGTGAATTTCACCCCTTTGTTCCTTCGGTATTCTACTGCCGTTGTTTTGGAAAAGCACAGACGATATACTCTAACGAAAGATTGAACATACTAGTATATTCATTGGAGATAAGACTTTGTGTATTGTATACTCAGGTGTGAATAATACCTTTCTGTTTGGGGGATTTGTTCTCCTACAGTTCTTGGACCTCTTTTTAGTTTTATTCTTAATATTAATTATCCACATGGTAATTTGCAGAAAAAACTCAATGCGATCAATTGTGTTTTGTCTTCTCAGTTTACTTTTGCTTATTGAAAAACACAATCATTTCGTTAAATTGAAAACAAACGTTATCATCGTTATTTAACAGACATTTGAATACGATTGAATAAACAATACCCATGGCTCATTAGTTAAACTGCCTCTACCGCCTTGTATATATATTTGACAAATGAGATTTAAAATTGCTAATCCCTCGTTTTTTTAAACAGTGCTAGATTACACATTAACATGCTATACTTGAAAAGTAAGTCCTCGAAAGTGCACGAAGGTCGATCCATACTGCTGTAAAGCGTTACTTATGAATAATTTTGTTTAGAATCAGATATTAAGGTAATAGACCTGGGGTAGGAGGAGATAACTCCTTTTTACATTAAAATTTCTTAAAATTTCTTGCTGTAGTTGTTATGAATAAAACACAAGATTTACAACATTTTTCATAAATAGAAATAAAATATCCATCTTATCATGAAAATACACTTTTTTAATAAAACACTTCATAACGCCTGCATTATAATTTCCAGGTTTTTAATAGTATCTTAAAAATATTGAAATAAATGAAAGTCAGATATTTTGCAAGGGAGGTTTTCAGCATTGTTTTGACAATGTAATTACATGTGTGCTGCAAATCAACACTTAATGCATGCTTATGATATTTATTTTCTGGTATTCAAGTCTACAAATTTCCAGAAGCAGTTTAGCAATTAAGGGAGTACGAGCGTCAGATTTTAGAAGCATTCTATATCCTCGGGTTTTATCCATTCAAACAGTGCTAAAATTTTTTGCACATGGATCACATTTTCTTGGTCATAAGTCACTTTAAAAATAAAATAGACTGTGTATAAAATTTAATCAACTTCCAATTATATTTCATATATTTAAAGGCATATAAACATCTTATGCAAATTGAAGGAAAAATCTAGTGAGATCTGTTTCCCGCCAAAATTTTGACGTCTTATATCCCAAAAATTCCTACATGGATTTTCAAATTTGTTTGCTCAAGTTGTTCCATTATTAGTGCTCTTCAAAACAAAAGGTCAGAATTTTGATTCTAATTACAAAATTTCTGACACTCGTACTCCCTTAAGTTCTAATTATGCTGTTTCTTATCAATATTCAGGACAGTGGAATATGCCTCATGGTGATTTCTAAACAAATTTTAAGACCCCTTAGACATGGATGTTTCCATGAACTGTAGAAAAAGAATCTTGCGGTGAAACTTTTCAAAATTTTTCCTTTAAGTTTATTAGCACATAATTGTTTCATACTGCAAATTTAAAGGAAATTGAATTTGTGGAAAATTTTTGGGTTACCCCGGGTCTACTACCTTAAGTGTTAGTTTCATGCCGTTTTTTTTTTGTATAAGTTTAAATATATCGTGCTGTTGAGTATACATTCAATGCATCAGCAGACATTCAAACAGACCTAAAAGCTACACTGTAATATCTTGATATTTTCATATTTTTGATTTCGCATGTAGTTATTTCCATATAGTTCAGAGCTTACGGTGTCACACCCATTGTCTAAGGTGATTCAGGGTACAAGTTAATTCCACCGTTTATGATGGCAGATTGATCAGTTGGTGAGTAAATTGTTATAGAAATAAAGATGCAGTTTTTAGGGGTTTTTTTAAACTAAATTAAATTAAGTTCAAATTTACAAGTGATTAAAATGTTAGAGTTTCTGATCGACAATATATTTGTACAGTTTGGAGAACTTGCTTTTCAACAGACTATCGGAATTCCTATGGGCACAAACTGTGCACCTCTCCTAGCCGATCTGTTTCTCCACTCTTAAGAGGCTGAATTCATCGAAAGGCTTCTTCAATATAAAGATAAAAAACTGGCCCAATCCTTCAATTTCAGCTTCCTTCATATAGATGATATTTTGTCATTAAACAACCCTCGCTTTGGTAATTTTCTTCATCTGATCTATCCAAAAGAGCTCGAAATTAAGGATACCACAGACATTTCCACATCAGCCTCGTTCCTTGACCTTCATCTTGAAATTGACAACAGAGGTAGACTTCAAACTAAGCTGTACGACAAACGCTATGACTTCACCTTTTCAATAGTAAACTTTCCTTTTCTTCGTAGCAACATCCCAACAGCGCCCGCATATGGAGTTTACATCTCCTAGTTCATTCGCTATTCAAGAGCCTGTGTTCGATACAGTGACTTTCTTGATAGAGCCCGGATGCTCACAAATAGGCTACTTCAACAAGGGTATGTTACCCAAAACTTGAAGTCATCCCTCCAGAAGTTTTACGGTCGACATCATCATCTTGTGGACCGCTATGGGATATCTGTTTCCCACATGACAACAGATCTTTCCCTTTAAAGCTTTTGTTTCCTGTTTCCTCTACCGGATTTGACTTTACTACCGGATTTGACATGTTCATAAGAAGCAGGAGATGCTTATTCTACCGATGCACCTGATCTCACCCATGGTTTTTAATTGGGTCCGTGTTGTTCATCTTTGTATGTGTGTATCTTCATTTTTCTTTTCTGTGCCGTACTCATGTTGTGTCTGTTTCTTTTTTTTCCTATGTTGCCATTGTCCTTGGATTATTCGTTTTGGATTGAAGGTTCGGTTCTCACTTACTTTACACTCAGGCAAAACAGATATTCAAAACCTTGCTGGAAAAAAAGCATCAGATTGCCTTTTTTAAAAAATACTACCAAACAAAAGAAACTACAGACACATTTTATCAAAAATAATATTTTACTTTCAGGTAAAAAATAAACATAACCATAATGTATTTTTGCAGGTACTAATTAACATAATGCCCCAAAACGTATCTTTCGAAATTGCCATTATCGGGACTTTCTGTTTGCGGACGTAAAAAGGGGCTATAAGTCTCGTCGTGTGACACCGAGAATTCACGATAAAGTTGAAATTTGAAAACGTTTCCCGCCAAAACATGCCATTTTTAGCTCACCTGGCCAAAGGCCATGTGAGCTTTTGCCATCACTCGGCGTCCGTCGTCCGTCGTCCGGCGTCCGTCGTCCGTCCGTTAACTTTTATTCAAAAATCTTCTCCTCTGAAAATACCGGGCCAATACTTACCAAACTTGGCATGAATCATCACCAGGGTATGCACTTTCAAGTTTGTGATTTTTATGTCTATAGACCAAACAACATGGCCGCTGTTACTAAAAATAGAACATAGGGGTAAATTGCTGTTTTTGGCAAATAACTTCAAAACCGTTGCAGATATCAAAAATCTGACAGAAGTAGAATTGTTCAGAATGATGAGATCTATCTGCCCTGCAATTTTGAAGAAAATCGGAAAAACCGTCTTAGAGTTATAGCCCTTTTTCCGTAAAACTTTCAAAATTTATGACGTTACGCGCGATGTTCGTACGTCCAAGAACATTTCTCGTGTTTCCAATTAAAAGGACCTATACTGGAATAATAAAATATTATAATGAAAGTCAAATAACTGTGCGGATGTTGCAAATGAAGTTCTTCCTCACAAATTTATGACTTTTATCAAAATAAAAATGCGTTATTTTTTAATTTAATGCATTTTCGTATTGATATAGGCGAAAAATGGCGTTGTCCCGCGTAACATTTATCACTACCAATTAAACTTTGAACTTTCGTAATTTTTTCATTTTTAGTCTAATTCAAGAAAAATTCTTCAAATAAACAGCCAGGTCGGCAATCTTAAACAACTTAATGAATAATATTACTATGACGCTATTTGCCATTTTGCCAGGCAACTATCGACAAAGTTACAATGTGTCCCATTTCAACTTCAAGAAACATGATTGTGAAAACAACACCAAAATACTCGCAAACCATGCTTAGCGGTAAGCAAATGAATTATCTGTGATAATGTTATTTTAGCGAAAAATGTAGATTTAAAAGGAAAATCGGTTTGACGTTGATTTAGAAAAATTATGATATTTTCATTTTTGGTGAACAAAATGTCCCCATGTCCAATTTTACCATTTATTGGTATCGATTGCCATTTTCGAAATGATTCCAATTTAAAAACCGAAATCCGTAGAGCGATGCGAAACCAAATAA
>MJUU01047112.1:24112-39099 GCA_002080025.1 Modiolus philippinarum | reverse complement strand
GCGATGCCTACAAAAATCGAAGTCCAAAAACAAAAACGGTAACAGATAAAACAAAAACGGTAACAGATAAAACAAAGATAAAACTAGGACGTGAGACAGCTACAATGCACGGAAATAAAAAGATAACATTAAGAACTAAGGCACTCATAGTGTGAACTCCCATGAAAACCGGCAGTAGAATACCGAAGGAACAAGGGAAGCGATGCCTACAAAAATCGAAGTCCAAAAACAAAAACGGTAACAGATAAAACAAAAACGGTAACAGATAAAACAAAGATAAAACTAGGACGTGAGACAGCTACAATGCACGGAAATAAAAAGATAACATTAAGAACTAAGGCACTCATAGTGTGAACTCCCATGAAAACCGGGAGTGACATCAGGTGCTCTGGAAGGGTCAGCATGTCCTGCTCCGCTAGCGACACCCGTCACACTATCAGTAAGGCATAAAGTGTTTTCAAAGGTCTGTTTGGTAGCGGATTGGTTAATGTTATTTTCTAACCCTAAGACAAAAACCAATGAAATCCATGATACATGTTACTTCTCTAACCCTCAAACAGTATCATGGTGAAATTTTGAAAAGCTTTTTGTAAATCTCTATAGTATGAAAACAATCACAAGGACAAATCGGTAGCACAAACATCACTCACGAAGACAAAACTAAAATGTTACAGTATGATATACAAGACAACACGAAAAAATAAAGCACTGACAGTGTGAACTCCCATAAAAACCGGGAGTGACATCAGGTGCTCCGGATGGGTAAGCATGTCCTGCTCCGCTAGCGGCACCCGTCACACTATCAGTGCATTATTACAAATAATGCACCCAAAACTTTCAAAATTAGACGAGACTTACCGACCCAATAGTGAATATTTCCAATTCTTCATATAACTAATCGTCACATATAAGAACCGGCCGACTTGAAAATCTATGACGACCGTGAAATCGTCGGGCCTATTTCCGTTTTCAACTTTAACTGATCTCGCAAGAGCATGTTAAACACGTGTTGCAGGATCTTTACATTGCGACGTCTCGGGGACCTGTTGCTTCATGATTTATCATTTGATGAGTATGTTTGCTTAGTCCTTAGTTTGTTTTTCTTCCCATGTTTTTTTCGCGTAACAATGGCTTGTGAAGGCAGACATCAACAACGATGGTCTGTCCGCGCTAAGGGTGGGGGGTGGCGATCATTTGATTTGGGGGGTAGGGAGGCTAGAAAATTAAATTCCAGTATTAGAAATTTCGTGAAAAAAATATCAAAACAGGAATAACCAGGATGATATATCTGAATAAAAATTTCTGGCTTGAAACGAAAAATACGACGGGATTGCTTACAGTGAGGCTAAAAGATTTCATGAAAAAAATATCTAGCATCATATGTTCCTTCTTTGCTACCCCCCTTCCAAAAAAAAAAATAAATAAAATGGTTGCTCCGCAAGTCAGAGTTAACGTTGAATGCGGAGATCTTCGGATTGTACGGAGAATCAAAATTAGAGATGATTTTCCAAATTCAAAGATAGCAAAATGTTATTGCCATCAACCAATTTTAATCATTTATCAGTTGACGGCGAGCTCGATCATCGGGAGAAAACTTCTATCTCGAATTTTCATCATATTCGTTTCGGATCAAATGCATAAATACACTAACACAGAAAATTTGGATAACCAGATACAAAACTATTGATAAAATTAATTTTGATCGTTTATTTTGTTGAGTAGTATATAATCTCCCATGTGTGCAAGTTAAAATACTTTTAAAAAAATAAACAGAAAAATAAATGTCATGGAACGGTCTGTGTTTACAAATATTCTGAAAATTGTTCACGATGGTGCAAATGTGATATTAAACTTTTGTTTTATAAATCTCCGTTTTAGAATATCATTTTTATATCAATTCTTACATTATACTTACCACATTAACAAATAGGATGTTCGCGCGTTTTAGTGTCTCATTCGCAATGTTTTGAGATGACCCAAAATTAAACATCACGTGATGTTGTTATCACATAGTGGTCATATGACCATCACACCTGTATTACGTAGTCAACATATCTGTAATTAATTCGCGCCAGTCTAAAATTTTGCGTTGAACTGAGAAGGTGTCTCGAAATTTTCGGTCATTTATCTATGGCAAATTTCTGTATATTTGTCATGATTTTTTTATAGTATTGGATATTTGGATTGTGAATCCAATAAATACGAAACTAAACTAGGATTATCTCTACTCACTGGTCCCGCCATCTTGAACGTACGACCAAGAAGGGCTACTGTGTGAAAGTTTTTGTGCCCAATCAGAAGGGACATAGGCTACCCAGACTTCTGATATGTAATCTAGAGAATGTCTTTACGGACATTAAAGCCCAGTACGACGATAGGTACCAAGCGTTCGAGGATATCGTTCATGATATTTTTCGATATATCTGAGTTTACGAAGGTAAATTATGACTGTCTGTATCGTAATGTTATATACACATAAAAATAAAGTTTTATCTATCTGTCAAGAGAAACAGATCAAGGAGAGTTCGGCTCTACCTATATCTGTTTCTGACGCTTCGGGTAACGTCCCTTCAAGGGGAGCGTATGCCGATACTGTCATTAGATGCTAATTTGGACGAGGAACTAGGGTCCCCTAAAATTAGCCAAAAAAAAAAGCGACCAAAATGACTTTGACATCATGTCAGAAATGTCATAGCAGTTAAATCAAGTCAAGAGGATTTACATTGACTGTAATTTTTCTGCTGTCACAGATTCTTTTTTAAGCAAGTTGGAAATGGCAATTTTAACATGTTCAGCTTATCACGACATCAGCTGGTCACGTGACCAAATCGGTCATTCGATCGACCATACATAGTCGTTTATCGTAAAAGGAAAATTCACAGTACTGTACAATAAATCTAAGATATCTTTTTTTTTTATTCGTTTTTAAAAATGTTCCAATCGAATATTGTTTTTTATAAAGATATAAATTGTTTTAGAATCGGAAATGTTTGGTTACTTCAAAATTGATTTGAAAATTCGCTATGTAAAATGTAAATTGTCCCGTTAATTTCTTTGTAAATATAGTAAATTTCGTGTTGAATGGTGTAGGAAATTGCATTATATTTTGAAAATACATTAACCTTTCAAAAATTTTCCAATCTAATTGGAAAGTTAAGAAAATTATCTACAAGAAGATATAATTTTTAACACTTAAAGAGGTGATTAATTTACTTTAAAATTGATTTGAAAATTGCCAAAATTTCAAAAATTGACGATGACCTGAAGTAAACTATCATTTGTTTACATTAGACAGTGATTATATCGTTTCATTTCAAGTTTTCTTACCAACCTCAAGTCAGAAATTAAAATGCAATAACTATTCACCGATTTTTTTTTCTTTTTTTTTTTTTGCATTCAATTTTTTGGGGGTGAATTATAAGAAAACTGTATGAAGTAAAGGCTGGTCTGTATTTTATTCAGAAAAAAATCAAAATGAGTGCATAAAACTTTGCATCCACTTGGTCAGCAACCCTTTGATTTTCTTGAAGTGCTATATTCAAAGTTTGTTTCTGCACAAAATTTTTAAAAAATCAAAGTAACTCGATTTTGGACCATACAATGCAACAGTCACTTTATGACCTTATTGATTTGTCACATCATCAGTGATGTTTTATGACCTTATTAATTTGACACACACCCGTATTGTTGATTGCCCCAATTAACAATTTTACCTGTACACACGTGTGGTACTTGTGGCTTATTTAGTCAATAAATGACCATATTTTTGCAAGTATTTGGTGTGTTTTGTAGTCAACAACTATTTAACTTTTGATGTTTAGAGATATTTTTTAAAAAGTCTTGTGATAATTGTAAAGTTCTTTTTTAACAGATATTTATTTCATAAATTATATATTTATTTTTAAAAAAGGTTTAAAAATATAAAGATGATTTCATGAAACCATAATAAGCACGTATCGTTTACTCCTTTAATACTACACAGGTACCAGTACAATCACCGTTAACCAGTTTATACTTGATTGACAGAGTTACATTTCCTGAGAAAGTCGGAAATAGCTTGTTATGAAATCTGCTACTTCAACATTTGATTAGATTCTCAACAGGAGAATGTGAAAAAAAAGTTACCTTTTCAAACATATAATGTTTCACAATGAATGAAATAAACCAACACAGGGAAGTGTTGGTCTCGTCTTTGGTCGGTCATAGGTGACCATAAAGAAAGCTCATGGCATTGATGTAGTCCGGATAGGTTGACTGTTATTCAGTACATGAGAGTTAACAGTAATTTTGTGTAGATTCAAATTTTGTTTTATTTACTTGGACCATTAATGTGCATTGATGTCACAAACTAACGGTTTAAAATAATTAAAAAAAAAGGAAAAAAAAGAACACATAGCAATGGTAATAACGTCTTTATTTGGGCCTATCATTTATAATTATTATTATATGAACATCTCTATAACATTTTGAGAAACTTGGTTTTCAGTGACAGATCTCAGCTAGAATGTTAAAAATAATAATAATGATAATAAAAACAGTAGAAATTTACTACTTCATAAGACAAGAACATATTTGTCAGACTATAAGGGATCATTTCTGCCATGCTCATTAGTCCTTGGACGAAACATGTAGAAATGTGGCTTAAATACATATTCTTGTACACATGTAATTGTTGAGACTTTGTCTAGTTTGCATTTACTCAATATCCCTCCATTGTTGATTAGACTTATAACAACTGATCATCATTCAGTTTTGTCGGATTTAAACGACATGAGAGGTCTAAATTTCATGAAGTCTAAATAACGACTTAAAATTTCCACAATGAGTGTTTTAAGGAGTAATAGATGGTTTGCCAATTAATTAAGGTCCATGCAAGTTCTAGTCAAATTTTGTGTTTTTTGGTCAAACCTTGAAAGAGAAATTACTCCTACACCGGACAAACAAACATTAAACATGTACACTTGTTTTAAAGTACGGTCTTCGTGCTTAGCCATCCTGGATAAAGTAGTGCCCTACACAATATTTATGATATTCTGCAGTAAGTTAGCATATTTTCGATTTTTTAATACTTTCCTACACAATGAGAAGACAGTTCAAGTTAGTACAGTTGTTTATTTTTTTTACTTGAAACAAGTAGCACTTTAAAGAATGGTAAGTGCTATTGGGGATTGGGGTTTGAATTATGTTGCCAGCTAAACGTCTGCTAAAGATTAAACTATCATTACGTTTAATTAAAAATGCTTTATTTTTTGGTTGTTTTTCACAAGCAGGGAACCATTCTGTCCCCTTGAGATTTTTCAAAAAGTTACCTCCCTTTTGGGTTTCGCTAAATTCATTCTGTTGATCGCAGAACTGGCAAATGGTCTATTTCAACTACCCTTTTGGGAATGAACATAAAAAAATATCAAAGTTTGTATTTAAATACCTGAATTAAAATTATAAAGGCTAATTTTGGAACTAAATAGAAGTTTTCCTGTATAAACAAGAATGCCACAATTAAACAGTAGTCATACTTCTTTTGTTCCTGAAAACAACAGTAGTGGCTATTGGAAAGTAATTTTAATGACAATTAATGTGTCCAGAAATACCAATAAAATACCTTATCAATATTTCTCCAGGATTCGGAAAAGAAAACAGACAACTGCTTCTGTTATCATGGTTAAAGTTAAGGGAGTTACAATTAAGTCGGTAAAATCTCCTTGGACAAGGATAAAGTAAACTTATGTACCCAAAGAAAATGTAGATATTTTCTTAAGGGAAACAAATATTTTCCTTAAAAATATATATGCATGTATATATGTGTATTAGAAATGGTTCAATCAGACAAGAACATACTTTTACAGTATCATCTTCTGTTTTCCAAAGAAAAAGCAAGTTCAAAATGACTACCAAACTGAGGCCTCTAATTTTTAAATATTTCAAGTAAATTTCTTTCAAAATGGACACAAAACTAATAAATTTTAATACGACCAAATGGTTTGGGCAATTCTTTGTCAATCTGTTGGACATATGCCTATTTATACCACTTCTTCAAAACACAAGAAACTGAAGTTTTGTACAGATAGACAATACATGTACTAACGAAATATTTTATGTTCATTGGAGGAACCTTTACTCTGAGAATTAGTGGTTACAATTTATAAGAAAACCAAATTTACATCTCCTTGAATACTTTGACAATTGGCTTGGAGTAAACGAAATTAAGTTTTATTGGTTACAAAAACGACAACAATGTGTCAATTTGATGGTTGTTCTAGGGTTAATAATAAACAAAGAAAAAATTACAGTAACTACCAGTCAGACTCACGCATGGTCATGGGTATTGTGTTACCACCAATGATTATTTTTCAAATTTAAAAAATTTTATTTCATAATTTTGTTTTTTTGGAGGTAATTTTCATGAGGTTCACCTTTTGCTCAAAATCTGAAATCACATTATAGGTGATGGGTAAATTGGAGCAACATACAGGAAGGCTGATATTTAGTATCAACTAACAACACTGTTACGAACATTAGATGCTTCCAACACAGGTTATGGAGGTTATTTTATGAATTTGTATTTCTAGAGGAATGAAATACACTGAAAATGCAGTAGCACATATATTGTCTTTTTATGGGTTAACTTTTTTCATTTGTTTTATCCAAAACTACATTACAAGCAATATCCAAGTCTTTTTAATCCGACAATAGAATAATGGCTGATGGCCACTTAGAATATTATTGAAAACAACCTGTATCGTGGTTGGGCGAGAAGAATGTCTTGACCACAGGACAACTTGACCAACAGTATGGTTAACAAATAAATTGTCGGTAATATATTTTATATTTGGGGAAACAAATAACTAAATACCGAAGTTACTGTGAATTTGAATTCTGCATATGCGCATTTCGACAACTTATGTCTCTTCAGTGCAGATAAAATCTAAACGTTTGGAAGGCCACAACCTCAAAGATGTTTAAAAACTGATAGAGAACAAATAACCAATATGATCTAAATGTATAGAGCCAAAATCAGCTAAGGACAGAGCTTTGCATGAGGGGGATACTCCTTAGTTTTCAACAAAATTTACAAAAAAAATTACATATTGTAATGTTCGTAAAAGAATCGGCTTTCGGGTCAGCACCGAAGTACTGACTACTGGGCTGGTGAATACATGTTTACTTCAAAAGGAAAAGATAATAAAACCATTTTGATTTTGTTTTCCTTGGATGAAACTGTGATTGCTTTAGCACTGGATACTTCGACCATATCCAAAAAAGGGGTGAAATAAACACTGTGCATTCTCTTCCTTTTTACTGGTAATATACCATTTCTTACCAATAGTGCCAATGTTGCCAAGGAAATGCAGTTTTCCTCATAGTACAGAACTGCTAGACATCTGGATGCAGTTACCTTTACTACAAAACTCTTGAGTAAATCAAGTTATCATTCAAATTCCCCAATGGAAAATCTTAACAATTTAACTCTACCACAAAGAATTTAAAGTATAGGGTTTTATGAATCGACCAGTGAACTTCATCACTGCATCATGGTATAAAATTATAATAAAATAGTAGTTGGTGTGGTGAAAGGGCTATCAATCCCTTTTCAACTTCATACCAGACAAAGTTTTTCCTGGTTTCGTTATTTCAGTCTAATTTGCTATTAGAACTATATCAGGCTATTAGTCCATGATGTCAGCAACTTTACCACCACTGAGAATAGTCCTGTAGGACGATAAACATACTGTATCTTGTTTGATCAAATATGGGTTTCAATCAAGACTTCTTAAGCATACTGACTCCCTGAATGATTTTGAAAATAGTACTTGTCACATTACAAGAAACTTTCTTTGAACCTCTGAAAATAGCTTAATGGAAATTAATTGAATTCGAAACGTTTTTCCTTTGCTATTTCACCTTTTCTTAGATGTAATGATATTCAGTTTTCAAGAGTCAATGAAAATTCAAGAGTCAGGGAAACCGTCATTAAACATAGTTTGTCAAAACATAAGATAGACAGGATGTTTTTCATGTAAAGAATTTTATTTCATGTTTTTCAGAAAACAATGTCTAGATCCTAATGTGCTTAATGCTTATATCTTGGAAAGAGTGGCTAAAATAAAAGGCAAATCTTTTCTCTCTTTAAAAAAAAACTCATAATTTTCATGGTGACTTCAAGATGAAGAAGAACAACATGATGTATTGGACGAACATAACATATAATTGGAGAGATTTCATCCGATGTACATCTACTCCAATTATTTTCCATGTACAGTTACTTCTTAAGGTTTCCATGTACATTTACTCCATAAGGTGTATTTTTTCATTTACTACATCTCCATGTACTCTAAACAGTTCAAACTGCATACTCATCTAGATGTGAAAGTAAATGAACATTATTCCTACTTGGGCTCATATAATACAAATTTTAAAGGCTTCAGTAAGTTGATAATCAAAGCAGCAGATTGGGCTTCATAATCTATTTTTGTAAGGTTTCATAGGAGAAATTTAGTTTCTCACAAATACTTGCATGTACAATAAATTTAATATTTGATATATTTAACGGCTTAAAGCATACAATGCTGATGTTTTTAACCCGGTGGAACCTGTTTTGTTACCATCTTGTATAACTACCAGTATGATATCGGGTAAGAGAATTATAATAAATCAAGAATTGATGTTCTTTCCTATGAACAGTTATGAAATGTTTGATATTTCATATGTATGTTGTGATGATTAGATGATCTGAGAATCACAGAAACTTATCGGATACTTTGTAATCTGGAAAGTATTCTGTTTGTTAATGTGGTTAGTATAATGTACAAATTGATATAAAAATGGATATTTTTGAATCTCAAGAAGAGATTTTTATATTAAAAGTACATAATACTTACCACAGACCATCCAACCACCCCAGTATAAATTTCCTTATTGTAATTATAGTGCCAAAAATTTTATACTGGCGCGAATTAATTACAGGTATGTTGATTACGTAATACAGGTGTGATGGTCACATGACCACTATGAGATGACAACACCACGTGATGTTTAAGGTAAGTGAGAACCGAATCGTCCGTCTGAAAAGAACAATCCAAGGACAATGGCAATGTCGGAAAAACAAAGAAACGAAGACATAACATGAGCACGACACAGAAAAGAAAATGAAGTCACGCACATATACAAAAAATGAACAACACGGACCCAATAAAAACCATGGGTGAGATCAGGTGCAACGGTAGAGTATTATAAGACACCCGCCGTGTTGAACATGTCAACTCCGGTAGTAAAGTCAAATCCGGTAGAGGAAAAACAAACTTTAGTGGTAAAGAGAAAGATCTGTTGTCATCTGGGAAACAGATATCTCATAGCGGTCCACAAGATCGTGATGTCGACCGTAAAACTTCTGTAGTGATACCTCAAGTTATGGGCAACATACCCTTGCTTAAGTAGCCTATTTGTAAGCAACAGAGCTCTATCAAGGTAGTCACTGTATCGACCACAGGCCCGTGAGTAGCGAATGAGTTTAATTTTGGGTCATCTCAAAACATTGCGAATGTGACACTAAAACGCGCGAATATTCTTTTTGTTAATGTGGTAAGTATAATGTACTTTAATTGATATAAGAATCTTTTCTTGAGATTCAAAAATATCCATTTTACAAGTGAATATAATATAAAAACAATTTAAATAAATAATAAATAAATAATATTTAACACAGAAATCGAAAATGACGGATTTGGAACGTCAAGTTTAATTCATCAAGATTTATGATAGTTTTGCCATTTTGTTCCATTAAATAACTAAATACCGAAGTTACTTTGAATTTATTTTCTGCATATGCGCATTTCGACAACTTATGTCTCTTCAGTGCAGATAAAATCTAAACGTTTGGAAAACCATGAACTCAAAGATGTTAAAAACTGATAGAGACCAAATAACCAATATGATCTAAATGTAAAGCCAAACTCAGCTAAGGACAGAGCTTTGCATGAGGGAGATATCCCTTAGTTTTCAACAAAATTTACAAAAATTTAGATATTGTAAGGTTCCAAATAGAATCGGCTTTCGGGCCAGCACCGAAGTACTGACTACTGGGATGGTGAATACCCTTGGGGAACTAACAGTCCACCAGCAGAGGCATCGACCCAGTGGTAACAAATATAACTGTGAATTTATTTTCTACATATGCGTCCTAACAACAGTGATGGATTTGTCAGAATAGTATTCGTCTACAAACACATAGTATGTTGGAATTTTAAATTTGATTCATTCGTTAGATAGTTATTCTTATTAAGTTGCATAGCTCTGTCCTTAGCTTATATAGGCTTTGCTATTTAAATGCCATTCACGGTATCAACTAAAACAAAGATAATACTTTTTTCTTATGTTTCATGTGTGATTATTTTAGGCATTTGTTTTTCTTACAGGATCTTACAGTTCTTGGACATCGTTTTAATTCTAATCTTAAAAATGTTAAGAAGTATACATTATCCGAATGGTTATATACAGAAAGAACTCGATGCGATCAATTTTTTTTCGTTCTCATAGGTGATTTATTTTTGCTATATTTACTTTCAATACACAGTCATTTCCATAACAAATTTTTTTCATACAAACGGCAGTAAACTGAAAAAATGAAACTAGTTTGTAAAGTATTTGCGAAATGAAGTATTTATATTATGTTCTCTTGTAAAATGTTCAGAAACAGTTATTCTAAAACAAAAGTTTAATAAATACATTGACGTCATCGTGAAAGTTGACATTTATCAGAATATTTGAAAATGTAGATCGTGCCGCAACCTTTATATTTCTGTTTATTTTTAGTATTTCAACTTTTACAGTCGGGAGATGATATATACTACTCAACAAAAGACACAATGCACAATTGATTTAATTTCCGTCGTCAGACTTTAACCATTTTCAAGACTTCAAAGATTTATCAAGGCGGACACTATTAAATAAAATAACAAAATATATATAGTTCCCGAAATACTTGAAAATCGGATAACTACTGCATAGTAATTTACTCCTCCTTATGCACATATGAAAGGGGTATTTGTTGATATAATTAATAAACAAACTTGCATGTCAGTTAACTGTTAGTAGTCTCTTGTGATTTCATGTTTTTGTCCGTGTGTTTAGTTGTTTCAGTTTCATTTTTCACAATTGATCCAGTCGTGTTGCCAACTGAATTTTACTGTTGTTACGATTGTTTTTTTGATTTATCACATTGGCTGTAGGGGGAAGGTTTGGATCCAATAAAACTAGTTTAACCCCGCCGCAGCAGGTTTGCGCCTGTCCTAAGTCAGGAATTTATTAAGCCTTTGAGTGTCTTGTCCTTTTTCTAGTTAGTTTACTTTATGTCTATAGGAGTCTAGGATGATGTTTATTTCGCTGGACTTGATTGCTCTTTGTTCAGTGGCCGACTCCGACCTGCCGTTGGGTGTGGGGTTTTCTCACCGTTCATTGAAGATCTTGTGGTGGCTATGAGTTGTTATTACTCCCTTTTGGGTCGTTGTCTCTTTGACACATTCCCCGTTTCCCTTCTTTTTTCTATTATTTATTCAATCTTCTTGAATTATTATCCGTGATATTTTCGATTTGAAAACAAAAATGTATAAGAAATATTGAAAACGGTTTAAAATTGTGTATTACGCGAATTAACTGACAGTGTGTCACGTGTCATTTTGTAAAAATACTTGAGTTAAGAAATCGCCGGTTAACCAGACCAGGCACTTATCAAGAACATTGCACGAATTTGGGCGGAAACTTTTTATGGACTCCCAAGATGGACTACTATCGACAAGAATTATCTATATGTCTCAGGCTTGCATAGTCTGTTACATGTTATGTATTTTGTATTTTTTTTTTTTTTTTTTTGAAATTTGTATATTTTCCTTGAAATATAACATTCTTTTTTTACAACTCAAAAGCACACTGTGTAAACGGTGTCCTCTATAAAATGTGCCATCATGTTCTTTGTTAGAAATTAAGAAGGCACAGTACACCATATGATATAGTGTCCTTAGTGGAAATCCAGGTAAAAAGAAACACGAAGGCACATTTTATCAAGGACACTGTTTATATCGAGAAGGCACAGTACACCGTTTACACAGTGTGAACAGGGAAAAAAGAAAAACAGTGCTCTATACTTTGATTTAGATTTGTATTCGACTATAAAACATGTAGACAGGTCATTTTTATATGCACCTACTCTAGTATTTTTGAATTTTTAATCTGGTTCATTTGTTAGATAGTTGTTCTTATTAAGTTGACGTTTTATGCCACTATATTTGGTAACTTCAGTGTTTTTATTGTATTAATAGATCATCTTACTCATTTCTTTTTTCAGGTGATCCATTAGAAGTTTATGATTCCTACACCATGTACACGTGTTTGCTGTATGTTATGCGATGATCATTTCTTTGTAGGGTATTACAGTATAACAAAATGAAAATCGTAAAGCCGTTTTGTTCCACCGAACTGTCACCAGCAAACGATTTTCTAGACAAGTCAAGTATTTTGCATATAGCTTCAAATCGATATGATGATTCTGATAACAACTACAAAGGTATAATGACGATGATAACAAAAATTTCGCAACTCTGTAGATTTTTAAAGATATACAAAAGACTAGCATAAAAAATAAAAAAGAGTGCCTGAAGTGATTTATTACATTTACTCATATGAAAACAACCGGTAACATGAACCTAGTCAGACATACTAAATATCAATTAATACTTTTAAAATTATAATTATACTATAACATATCCGAGATTCTGATTATCAAAAAAAAAAAAAAAAATCAACGAATGAAAACGTAGTATTTCACGAATGCGCCCAGCGCAGCAGTGAATTACAGCGTTTCCGATCATGAGCGTTTTTCGATGATGAGTTGAATATTTTTGATAATATGAATCTAGAATTATACTGAGTGCCAATGAAAACGCAACACTTATTTTTCTGAAGATTTTTTCTCACAAATAACAATTTTCAACAAATGTAACTGCCAATTTAGTTGTAGTTACACATGCCTTAAAAATAAAAAATAAAAAAAATGACTGATTTTTGAAACCACGCCATCCGCAATACACGGCATGAATGCACAAGAATGGGTTTTGGGCGCTAATTTACTCATGATTGGTTTTCTTTATTGTCCACAACAAGACTTTACCCCGTGAAAACAGTTTCCCATCTCAAAGTTTTGGGACCGATTTTCATTTAGTCAATGAATGATAAAGATTTTAGAAATTAACAAACATTACTTTAATGTGTAACTTCTTTGAACCACGATGGATCAGTTTGAATTTTTTTAGCTTCGTTTTTTAACCTTTTAAGAACATTTGTGCAAATTTTCAAATCTTTGTGATGTTTAGAATTGAAATTTTCAAAAATCGATTTTTTTACCCAAACATTCGAAACATTGCCATTTTTGAAACAACTTCTTGACAAAATTGGAACTCAGAATTCGAAGAATGATGCATTTTTTTCTTTAATTTGTCATCAGTGTGATTGAAATGTTTAGACAATTAGGAAATTTTTGTTTTGACAAGAAAATACATATATGGAATCCGTTGTAAAGTAAGTGAGAACCGAACCGTCAGTCTAAAAAGAACAATCCAAGGACAATGGCAACGTCGGAAAAACAAAAAAACGAAGACATAACATGAGCATGACACAGAAAAGAAAATGAAGACACGCACATATACAAAAATGAACAACACGGACCCAATAAAAACCATGGGTGAGATCAGGTGCACCGGTAGAGTAAGCATCTCCTGCTTCTTATAAGACACCCGCCGTGTTGAACATGTCGACTCCGGTAGTAAAGTCAAATCCGGTAGAGGAAAAACAAACTTTACTGGCAAAGAGAAAGATCTGTTGTCATCTGGGAAACAGATATCTCATAGCGGTCCACAAGATCGTGATGTCGACCGTAAAACTACTGTAGTGATGACCTCAAGTTATGGGCAACATACCCTTGCTTAAGTAATCTTGGTTCATTTGGCAAGTTTGTGGTGGTTTTAATATGAATTAAACGTGTTTACAAAAAATTCATTATTGAAAAGATGAGCAACGAATAACTTCTAAATTGGCGGACGACTACAATTTGTGAATATTAATATTTGACCAGTCAATGACAGATGTGCAAGAATAATATTTTAGAAGAAAAAGCATGGAGCCAGGTTATATTTTCCAATACCTTCTCATGTATATTCGTATTTGGCATTTGGTACATTTGATAGATCCGTATTTAGTTGTAATTTCAGGTGAAATTTGGTGTTTACCACATGTGTTGTGACTCGTTGCAGAGTGTGAATGTAAACATGCTACTCACTAAATTGTTTCCTATACAGGATTTAAGCCTTGTTGACTTTATCAAAGTTTTCTTTGTCAAAGAAAACTTTGTCAACAGATGATTTTTTGATAGTGTCAACGGTCAAAGAAAACTTTAATCAAACACTTTGAAGGACTTTGATGGAAAAGAAACCCATCCTATTTTTCTTCAAACTTTGATGGATTTTAATGGGAATTAACCAATTAAAAAGTAGTTATGAGATGATGCAACTTTTGTTTACAAAACAGAAGCACATGGCTAAAAACTGAAAACATAAAATGACAATATCAAGCAAATTTTGCAGAAAATTTCTACAGATGAATGTCTTTATCCATTGAAACGACATTTGGGCACTGCTTGGTCCTCATACTTGAATTCTATAACAAAACTGGTCAAGATATGCTCTCTATATTTTTCTGTTATGGTGTACTTGTGCGTGAGAGAATTTCTCATATGGATATACTATTGATACTTTCAAATTTTGGCAATTATTTTTGTAATTTTCGAAATGTAATCCAGACCACCTGTTTTAAGTGCCCACATCTCACTATTTTATAACGCCAAGTTTTCTTACATTCGACTTGATGAGTGCCCTGTGTTTGTCTATATGTTGTAGTTGTCCACTAGCTTAAGACACTGGTGCTTTTGTCGGGCAAAGGATGACAGT
>MJUU01047112.1:0-23975 GCA_002080025.1 Modiolus philippinarum | reverse complement strand
GAGCAAAGCTCATTGTTGAAGGCCTCATGGTGACTTCAAGATGAAGAACAACAATAAAAGCGTTGTTCCTTTGCTTGTTTTTTACCATGTATTTGTAGAGACTGTCTCATGTGCATTTACTCCATATCCTTTTATTCACCATGTACCTTTGACTTTTTCTTACTGACCTAGTACTCAATTATTTTCTTAATCTACAATTTTTTTTTCCACCTGATAATTCCTTTGCAGCATATGTATGCACAAAGCAAAAGTAAAGATGCAATAATTTTATCCTCAGCTTGGGAAATTGCCCGGAAATTGGTGTCAGTTGTTTCCTTGTAAACAAAATGTCCCGCCTTTTCTTTGACCATCAACAAAATACTATGATAGTGTCAACACACAACTTTGACCAAGTATTCTTTGAACTAGTTTTTGATGAAAGCTTTGATAGTGTCAACACATTATATAACAACTACAATGACACTGAAAGCTGACAAGGTTTACCGTCTAGAGCAAAATGAAATGATGAAAATAAATACGTAAATGCTCATTTAAAATTCATACAAGAAAAAGTATGAATTGAAAAAAGGGTCTAGTAGTTCAAATAACTAAATACCGAAGTTACTGTGAATTTACTTTCTGCATATGCGCATTTCGACAACTTATGTCTCATCAGTGCAGATAAAATCTAAATCAAGTAAGTAATTATCATTTATTCGTTTAAACACCAACAGGAAGAACATGTGCCCCGGAGTATCTATAAATTATCACATTTTTCACATTATTTACACTCAAACAAATCAAGCGCTTTCATCCAAAATACGTCAGAAATACTACTAAGTGCAATTACCATGATGTAGAAAGACGTCGTGAGTGTATCTATGTCAAAAATAGCAAGACGTTACGTCAAGTAGTTCCTTGCTTAAGACTTCATAACGTTAAACGAATGAACCATATTTCAAAATTTATTTTTGTAGTATGTCAGATAAACATATTATAAGCAGAGATGTGATAGTACAACATTATTGTATCAGGTCTCGTACGTTGAATGATTCGCATTACTACTCGTCGCTGACATGACTCGTAGTGATACAACACTTTCAACCGACTCTTCTTGATACAATTTTCCCGATGTCTATAATTAACATTATTATTGCACACTTTTAACAGTTTATCATAGAATATTGCAGTGACAGCATGTTTGTGTTGATGACGTCCGACTTCTTATTCTGTGAGTATTCAGCCTTCCTAGTTTTGTAAATGTATTATTCCTATCACTTGCCACTGGTTTGACACTAGGTTTTGTCTGTTCATCTGAGTTTGCTTGCGGTAATGGCGAAGATGTTCTGACAATTGTTTTCTCTATTTTAGCACTTTGTACTCTTTGTTGATGCGTATGAGTAAATATATCGTTAAAATATTGCATCGGATTAACATAAAATTTCCTTATCCAACTACACCTATAGAACATGACTTGTTTTACTTTAATTTGAAGATCTCCAATTTCTATATGTCTGATTGGTTCAACTACTGAATTAATAGTATGTAAAGAGAAGAAAATAATCGGGTCATTCTTACACATTTCATCATTCTCAATAATACATTTGTCTTTTAAAACATCCACAGAAAATAGTCCACATAGCATAAAAAGTGTTTTCTTCTCACCATCAGATAAATTATAGTAATTTCGAGGGGCACGCAATTTCTGTGTATTATACTCGATAAAATCCAATTCTAGAACATTACAAATGCAATCGAAATAGTGCATTAATTGCGCAGTACAGTTCTCCGGAATACTCCCTTCGTCCGGTTCCGATCCTACTTTGTTTGGTCGAAAAATAATTGGCATATTATAAATATTTATAATAAAATCACTAGTATATTATCAATTTTAACATGTTACAAACGGTTGCTACTCTTAATATCTGGTCAAAAATGGCCATCTCGAAAAAAATATTGATTTCATTGTCAAAGGTGGACGGCGTTCCAACTCAATAGCCATTTGAAATGGAATGGCGTTATACACAATTCATTTCACGTGGTTTAAATATTATTAAACACATGAAATTGTATCTTTAAACAATAACAGTTTAGCTTTTGTTAAACATTCAAATAAATGTGATAGTTTTATGAATAATATAACTGTTCATATGGTTCATTGCTGCACTGAAGATTTTTTGAAAGTTAATAAAACCATATCCCATTATTTAATAAGCGAGTGACATAGAATGAACTAGATAAATTCTCTATTATTAAACCAGAAAAAAATCAGATTGCAAAATAGACCAATTTTGATTATATTAAACTGTATATCGAATATTGTTTAGAGAAAAAGAATATTTGAAACCCGATGCGAAGCTTACTGACCGAAGGCTTCTGAATAAAATGAGTTCTACTTTGAGTGTCGTCATGAAGGAAGGCTTTGGTAATTTAACGTTTTTTTTTACCTTACCAAAATTTCTTCTACTCTGCTCGGGGATGGTATGAGCTCCAAGAATCAAAGAAAAAACTAATCGTGTAGAAAATACAATTATATGACGTCTACAGACAATGACCAAATCAGATGATTTATATTTTTTTACTCAGGAGGGGCATATATATTATGTCACTATTTGATAGCGTGAGTTTTGAGAAATCTGTTCTACCATTCCCTGCGTTCACAGTGCTGCAAATTCTCACTCTTTTATTTTTAGTCTACGATGTCATGGGAGATTACCCTGCATATATTCAAAATAAGTACAGAACGTTTCTACAGTATGTATATTCTATACTCTTCAAACTATGTCATAGAATATCACTGTTTACTCTGAATGTCTTTGTGTTTTCTATTTGTGCAATTATTCTTCGGCGGAAAGTAGACGACTTTGCCTTTGCCTGTGTTTTGTAATATATTGGAACCTCGAATTAATCGGTGTATGGAGGTGAATTTGAATTCTTTTGCGAAAACAGTATCATAATTTTTTATCAATATTGTTCGATTAAAAATCTTTTTTACCGTGTGATATTCCTCTATGTTTTTGTTTTTTTGGTTGCCATTTTGAAACTTGTATTACTTGTTAAAGCAAGCAAGAAGCTTTGATACTTTTTGATGTACAAACCTTCTCAAAACAAATTGACATATGTTTTTTTCTGTTTCGGGTAAAGCAAGCAATGAAAGACCTAATCAACAAGACAAAGGTGTTATAAGTGTACGTCATGATTTGGTTGAATCAATACGGGACTTCCGAGATAGGAACTCTCGTGTAATTGAAGGCGGAAACGATCGTCTCAAATACCAGTAACACGGACTGACTGGATTTTTGACCCATTGAAATAAATACATATCACATTAAAACAAAAGATTTGTGAAATTGAAGTGTTTACTTATAATTGTTCCTACATGACAATTCTTTAACTTAATTTTAATTAACTAAAACAATTAACCTAAAGCGCTACAACAGATTCAATATAAACAGCCCTTAGCTCAATAGTGTTCATTTATTAGTGATTCCTCTCAATGTATTGATGTTTCAATGTTTTTCGTATAGTATTGGAAATTTATTTCGGACTTAAGACGAATCAGAAGCCCCGTTTTGTTATGGTGATTATTTCTCTCACTATGAATTCGTTATTAAAATCTATTCTTTTCTAATTTATTTGTTTAACCAATTTCATTTTCGAAACCGGTTAAGTCTGTTTGTTGTAATTAGTAAATTTCCAAAGGAATACCAAGCAGCAATAAAAAAGCAGAAGTCGAAAATATATCGCAATTTAAGGATCACATGCAAACAGAGAACACAAATGACAAAGACGAAACGGACAGAATCTGATGCAAAAGCCATAAAAAAAACAATACAATACACTAACAGTTTGAACCGCCGAAAAACCAGGAATTTCATCATATGCTCTAGAAGGGAAAGTATGACCTGCTTCAGATGTGACATCCGTCACACTGTAAGTGTAAATTCTTGTGTAACGTCAAATTCGGTATTTATGAATCTAGTAATATCTCGGGATCTATTGAAAGAGGCCCATTTTCATTTGTAATATGGTCCGACAAATCTTGACGGTGATGAGAAAGTTGGCTGTCATAGACATCTAGACATAGACATATTTTTCCTGCCAATGAATAATAAAACACTCTTCACTCTGAGATAATGTGTACTTAAAAATATGCAAATATGCAAAAGACAAATGAATAATAGAATAAATACAAAATGAAAAATAACTTCATCATAGCCTTTATCGCCAAGGTCTAACAGTTGATTTTTGCTTCTTTTCTATAAAAGGTAATTTCAATATATCTCCAGCACTGTTTGGTTTATTGCTTGCAATACCTGGCTTTTGAGGCAAATTTATCTTCGGGAATTTCAATTCACTATCAGTAGCAGAATCCGATTTTGGATTGTCCAAAGATGACTCATCTGCTGATATTCCAGAATCTACAATTATAATTACAGTTTTAATGCAAATTCGCGCAATCTTAATTAATTCATCAGTTTGCAAGTGTTTCCGCATTAATTAATTAAGCCAAACGTATCACTCCACAATTTCTTTCAGCAGAATAATTTGAACATTTATTAGTCACTGTTTTGGAACAATAAAAGGTAAAATAAGCCGACCATTAAATTGCTTCTCCAAACAAATTGAGACATGTAAGAGTCGAAATTAATTTTGCATGGAATTACATAAATAAGATAATATTTGATATTACTGATTATTCGGATTTCGTTTGCTTTTATGCATTTTAAACATTTTTTGAAATTATGGATTTCCTTTGTTTGGGTTCTAGTGCTGTTGATGAGGAATTAATTTCCGAAATGGCCATACAGATCATTAAAATTATTGTAGTTGGAGTCAACATATGTGTTATGGTATCATGTTCATTTACTCCATGTCCTTTCGTGATATATTTAATACATGAGTTTGTCTTTTATTGCAGTGTGGAGTTGGTAAAACAATTCCCCGTGGTAGAGATGCATGATCTTTATTTTTCTTAGATATGGTGTACTTGTATATGAGATAAAATCTCATGTGTATACTTTCTCCAATTACTATTATCTAAATTTATGTAAATTCTAAAACCTAAGGATTAACTCCCTTCATCATAGTTTTGTCCTGAGCAATATTTGATATTACTGATTATTCGGATTTCGTTTGGTTTTGTGCATTTTAAACATTTTTTGAAATTATGGATTTCCTTTGTTTGGGTTCTAGTGCTGCTGAGGAATTAATTTCCGAAATGGCCAGACAGCTCATTGAAATTATTGCAGTTGGAGTTAACATATGTGTTATGGTCTCATGTTCATTTACTCCATATCCTTTCGTAAAATATTTAATACAGGAGTTTGTCTTTTATTGCAGTGTGTAGTTGGTAAAACAATTCCCCGTGGTAGAGATAGAAAAAAGATGGGAAACGGGGAATGTGTCAAAGAGACAACGACCGAAAGGGAAGTAATAACAACTCAAAGCCATCATAAGATCTTCAATGAACGGTGAGGAAACCCAACACCAAACGACAGGTCGGAGTCGGCCCCTAAATAAAGAGTTATCAAATTCAGCGAAAAAAACATCATCCTAGACTCCTATAGGCATAAAGTAAACTAACAAGAAAACAGACAAGACACACAAAGGCTTAATAAATTTCCTGACTTAGGACAGGTGCTAACCTGCTGCGACAGAGTTAAACTAGTTTTACTGGGCCAAAACCTTCCCCCTAGCCAATGTGATAAATAAAAATACAATAGTAACAGCAGTAAAATTGAGTTAGCAACAGGATTGAGTCAATTGTGATAAATTAAACTGAAAGAATTCTTTATATTTCTTAGGTATGGTTTACTTGTACATGAGATAATATCTCATGTGTATACTTTGGTCAATTACTATTATCTTAATTAATGTAAATTCTAAAACCTAAGGATTAACTCCCTCCATCGTAGTTTTGTCCTTAGCAATATTTGATATAACTGATTATTTGGATTTTGTTTGGTTTTATGAATTTTAAGGATTTTTTTTTTAATTATGGATCTCCTTTGTTTGGGTTCTAGTGCTGCTGATGAGGAATTAATTCCCCAATGGCCGTACAGCTCATTGAAATTATTGCAGTTGGAGTTAACATATGTGTTATGGTCTCATGTTCATTTACTCCATATCCTTTCTTAAAATATTTAATACAGGAGTTTGTCTTTTAATTGCAGTGTGGAGTTGGTAAAAAAAATTCCTAGTGGTATAGATGTATGCTCTATATTTTCTCTTAGATATGGTGTACTTGTACATGAGATAATATCTCATGTGTATACTTTGTTCAATTACTTTTATCTGAATTTATGTAAATTCAAAAACATAAGGATTAACTCATCCATCGTGGTTTTGTCCTTAGCAATATTTTATATTACTGATTATTCGGATTATGCATTTTAAACATTTTTTTTTTGAAATTATGGATTTCCTTTGTTTGGGTTCTAGTGCTGCTGATGAGGAATTAATTTCTTAATTGCCATACAGATCATTCAAATTATTGCAGTTGGAGTTAACATATGTGTTCTGGTCTCATGTTCATTTACTCTATATCCTTTCTTAAAATATTTAATACAGGAGTTTAACTTTTATTGCAGTGTCGAGTTGGAAAAAAAAATTCCACTTGGTAGAGATGTATGCTCTTTATTTTTCTTAGATATGGTGTACTTGAACATGAGATAATATCTCATGTGAATACCTTCTTCAATTACTATTATCTAAATTTATGTAAATTCTAAATCCTAAGGATTAACTCCCTCCTTCGTAGTTTTGTCCTTAGCAATATTTGATGTAACTGATTATTCGGATTTTGTTTGGTTTTATGCATTTTTAACATTTTTTGAAATTATGGATTTCCTTTGTTTGGGTTCTAGTGCTGCTGATAAGGAATTAATTTCCGAAATGGCCATACAGCTCATTAAAATTATAGCAGTTAGAGTTATCATATGTGTTATGGTCTCATGTTCATTTACTCCATATCCTTTCGTAAATATTTAATACAGGAGTTTGTCTTTTAATTGCAGTGTGGAGTTGGTAAAAAAATTCCACGTGGTATAGATGTATGCTCTTTATTTTTTCTTAGATATGGCGTACTTGTACATGAGATAATATCTCATGTGTATACTTTGTTCAATTACTTTTATCTGAATTTATGTAAATTCAAAAACATAAGGATTAAATCATCCATCGTGGTTTTGTCCTTAGCAATATTTGATATTACTGATTATTCGGATTATGCATTTTAAACATTTTTTTGAAATTATGGATTTCCTTTGTTTGGGTTCTAGTGCTGCTGATGAGGAATTAATTTTTTAAATGGCCATACAGATCATTAAAATTATTGCAGTTGAAGTTAACATATGTGTTCTGGTCTCATGTTCATTTACTCCATATCCTTTCTTAAAATATTTAATACAGGAGTTTACCTTTTATTGCAGTGTCGAGTTGGAAAAAAATTCCACTTGGTAGAGATGTATGCTCTTTATTTTTCTTAGATATGGTGTACTTGTACATGAGATAATATCTCATGTGAATACTTTCTTCAATTACTTTTATCTAAATTTATGTAAATTCTAAAACCTAAGGATTAACTCCCTCCATCGTAGTTTTGTCCTTAGACTGATTATTCGGATTTATGCATTTTAAAGATTTTTTGAAATTATGGATTTCCTTTATCTGGGTTCTAGTGCTGCTGATGAGGAATTAATTTCCGAAATGGCCATACAGCTCATTAAAATTATTGCAGTTGGGGTCAACATATGTGTTATGGTCTCATGTTCATTTACTCTATATCCTTTCGTAAATATGTATTACACGTTTGACTCTATTCCAATTTAATATCAGAGACTAGCTACAGTAGTGTTGCATACCAAATATTTCAAACTTAATTTCTCAACTATATCGCAGGCTTCTGACCTTGCAAAAAATTTCCTTTGTAACTTGATTAAGCAATAAAACTTCTTAACTTGATGCCTATATTTTTTCACCGTGTTATTATGAAGGACGTTGTATTACACCATTTATTAATCTATGATTTGCCATTTCACTGTTAAATTTAAGATGTTTCTGATTTTGGTATGCTATTCTTTCCCATCTCGCCAAAATTTTTGCCGATTTCTTCGGGTACATATATTAACAACGATTGCATATTTTTTATTATGTGTAAAATATAACACTTAATCTTAATTAATTGTGTAATAGCAAGCTCCAAAATAACGCTCTTTTTAATTTGATGTAATTCTTAAGTTTTATCCTTTAGTTTATGTATACCAAAAACTCGCTGCGGGGCTAAATCTTTTATAATAGTGTTGGATAGTGTAAAGTCATTAGTTCCAAACAACGGATGGACAAACTTGTTCCTCCACAAGTTTTAACTTATAACGCCGTTTGATCGATTTTTAGTTTATTATGCTTCTAACTGTTAAGATTTTTACAATATATACTGCAATATTTGCGGATTATTAACACAGTGCCTAGATTTTCTTGACTGTCGATGATTGTGACGTCTTTTGCAACAGCGAAAAGAAATCTTTATTTGTACAGACAGCAGTACATTTCTCTACAAAACTGCAGCCATACACCACCGCTTTCTGTGTAATTAAAAACTTATTAACCATTACCAAAGTTCATTTGTATGTTTATTCTGGCAGTTGTAGCCTACGTATTTGGATGAGCAGATATAACAAAAGCATTTGATTTTTACACCTCCTTTCACAGTAACTTCGGTATTTAGTTATTTGTTAGTGAGGTAAAAGTGAATTTTGAAAATAAAAATTTCGTGTATATAAAAAGTAGTACATGTATATATGGTATCTGGCACAGAGAACGAGATATAAGATCTAAGCTGAAAATACCCAGAAAATCTGTGTTAGCAGTCCGGTCAGACTTAACTCTTACGCTACTTTCTGTTGTAGTGAAAGTTTCAATCGGAGTTTTCTCCTTTTTCAAACTTTCTGCTATGAATGTCTTGGCTTTTACCGAGTCTGTGTTTTCACTTAATATAGCAGTATCTACAAAAAGAACACACAGTAGCTAGTCATTGTGACTGTTGCCACACATGGAGTAGATCATGCTTACCCTTACAGAGCAACTAATGATACTCCAGTTTTTGTAGATGTTCACAATGCTAGTGCTTTAGTTTTGTGGCGTCCTTGTGTACTTTTGTTTACTTTGTATTTGCAAGGTTATTTTGATTAGTGTTAATAGGGTTTGCGGTTATTTCTTACTATTTTCTTCGGTGTTCGTCGGCCGGTTTATTTTAAATAAAAGTTGTATTAAATCTTATCATTTTATATTGTAACATGTTAAACAATTGTTATAATTGCAAGGTAAGGAGTGAATAAAGAGAATGTACTTGTATGTTGAGTATGCTGGGTAGTCCTTATTGTGAACGCATACGCTTTATTTCCATGACTGACAGTATAACAAAATACATGTTTTTGATTTAAGTTACTGAGCATGTCAAAGGAAATGTTCTTGTGAAAAACTATGAAGTTGGAACAAAAGTTTTGAAATCAAAATTAAAGATTGTCAAAAATCATAAAATCTCTTTGTAGGTGTCACATTTAATGTATAGCGTACTGATCATTAGATAACCCATCTTCCATACATTTGAAATGTGTAAACTAATTAATACTTGTTTACTTTTTGCTATTACATCATACACGTATTAGAAGGAAAACGAAGATAATTCTCTCACGAATAAGGAAAATAATTTTACAATGAAAAGGCATGATCTGCTACCGTCCACCTCGAACCGGTGTATAGGCCGTCTTGAACTTACTATGTATGAGCAAAGCTCATTGTTAAAGGCCTAATGGTGACTTCAAGAAACAGAACAAAAATAAAAGCGTTGTACCTATGCTTGGTTTTACTATGTATTTGTAGAGATTTTGTCTCATGTACTTCTCCTCTTTACCATTTCGTTGTTTAATAACACTGTATTTCAGTTTTAAAAGTATCCTTTGACTTGCAGTGTTCTTTAGCAATGGTTTGTCAATACAGATAAAATCAGAAAGTTCTCAGTAAATATGAAAAATTTTGCTCAATCTTAATTCTGTAAAGGAATATTTTTTCCGAGGGGTTTATTATGTTTTTTTTTGCTATTTTTGCCATTAGGATAAATCTTCAAGAATAATTTCTCGTTGGAAAAATCTAAATCTTGAAGGCAGCATTTTATGGTCGTAAATCAGAAATAAAGTACTCGAGAATTGGTATTTGAATGCGTACATTCTTTCCGACATGCAGAATTTCCGGATATATAAACAGTTAATAGTATTTCTACCTTGTTTATTCCGCCACAACCACTACTCAATTTGATCGTGTGGATATTCTTCCCTAGTGCATTTTATTCAAAAGGCAGGAATACACTGCCGGAATAAATCCCCTGTTACATACTGACCTAAATTTCGCAAATTTTAACCTCGAGAACAATTTTCCCTTGACAACTTGACAGTAACCAGCAATTAAACTGCTATTCCATGACATTTCATAATTACAATATTTTGGAATATATACATGTTTTTTATGTTCTGGTTTTGTTTTGTTTTGTTTTATTTATTTTTTTTTTGCTTTTTCTTTATTTCCTTTTTGTTATAATGATGCAATTTTCTGGACTGTTCTGACGAACAATTTGAATTAATAGATTCAAAATTTTTCTTAACTTTGAAGTACAGCACACGCCAGACATACGAAATTTTTTATCACTTTTCAGTCAGTATAAAAATAGAGGATCAACAAATATCTATATCGTCGAATAATAGTGTTTATCTGTATATAAGCATTTTTGAAATGGTCCTATTTATTGTGACTGTTAAACGCAGTGAATGGGTGCCATATGGTGATCAGGTCATGCTGATTTACCATTCTAACCTATTTTTGTCAGGTTCACCTTGCTATTGCTATATTATATTTTGCCTAGTCTGTAATATACTCTGTTTACTTTTGTGTTTTATTACTTCTGTAGCCTTCTGAGCCATCGGTGCTTTTTTCAATTGCATCCGTCTTAATGTTTTTTATTTCTACTTCAAATGCATTAAAAGATGCAGTATTTTTGATATGCTTACATAAGACCTGTCGTTTGTCTTAATTTGGTCGATATCTACACGTAACCATTGTGTCTGTACTTCACATTATAAGAGCATATTTTGTATTTTTATATGAAGTCATTATTATATAATTGTTGCTGTTAGAATTTATAAAGCATAATTGAGATTGAGCTAAGACTTGGAAGACCACAACAATTACATAGGTCCGGTATTGTATGAAAACTTCCTCTAAAATAAATATCTAAAACTGAATTATTTACTAATTACTATGACAGACAATTACATAGCATTGAAAAAATTGTAAACCTCATGTTCACATTGCAATACGTAAGTCGTCATACTTCACACATAATTACACAATGTAAATTCCCGGGATTCCTGACTTTAAATATACACATACCTGGACTCTGAGTTAGATTAGTTTCCGTAGTTCTCATAGACTTTACATCACTGTCCATTGTTTTTGGTGATGCCGTACCCGGACTTTCTACCATTTTCGTAGTTTTTTGTTTAATATCACCTGGCTTTACTTTTGACGATTTCTGAAGACTTAGTGGTAGAAGAGTCACTTGTCTTGGAGCTGGTTTAGTTCCAACAGAATATGGACTAAGTTTTTTAACTTTTATCTTCTTTTTCTTCTTTGTTTTGGTTTTTGCTTTCTTTTGGTGACCAGGAATAGGTCTCAATTCTGTCTTCGAACGTTTTAATGGTAGTGAAAGTGGGTTTTTATTCTTTGTCTTGTCAAATTTGGTAACTACATTTGATTTAATTGGAAACATATAATGAGGAATTGGACGAATGGATTCTTCTGCATTGTTATATATAGCTTTATGTTCGGTTTCCCTATCTGTGTCTTTTTTCTCTTGTATAGACATTAAAACATTTGTTTGTGTTCTCTCAGTAAATGATCGTAGAGAATGCAATGACGGTGCTCTTGTAAGTGTCACTTTTCTTGGTGTTGGTGTAGTCAAGTCCATCATTGATTGTGATCGGTTCAATGAAGACACTGATTTTGATCTAGAAAGACTCATTCTAGAAGTTGATCTAGATAGATGAAGGACAGAGTTGGTACGTGGTATAAATCTAGTTGGTGGCCGCGATATTTTGTTTTCAAAATCGTCAACTCCAGTATCATCATATTTTATGCCATATTTTGCTACGGTATAGCTTGCTAAATTTAGGACATCTTCTTCCCTTTCTGTCAAAGGTCCAAATTTATTCAAATCAGTTTGTGATTGAAAAGCTGACTTTTGAGATGCTCTCTTTGCAGTCCGCCAAGGCCATGGAAGATATTTTGGTGTCGGGGTTGGTGGTTGTCTTTCAATTATTGGAGGTGGTGGTACTTTCTTCTTTGGCTCCTTTCGAAGATCAGTTTGTGACATCATGTCTTAAAAGCAAAATTGAACAAAAGTGTCTTAATAGACATATAAATACTGCAACAATAATTCAAAAATGAATTTATTTAAATGCGTCATATAACATATCCCAAAAGAAAAGTTTTAAAACATTTTCATGTTAAACTAAAATTAATAAGAATAAAACTACATTAAACAAAACTGTAAAACAGTCTCTGGTATTTCACATCCCTTATTTTACGGTAATGTTTTACATAAGAGTAAAAAATAATTAAACTCGTCTAACAAACTTATAAAACTTTTAAATCATCTAATTCATAAGGGTTATAATTACGGTGTTGTCGTCAAGTCATTACGTATGGCCTTCTGTGGTATTAACATTGAATTTTTTGATAGGGTCTTTGCAATTTAACTAAACACATTCTAAATTTCTAAAATCTGTATTTCATGGACACGGGTTATGTATTCCGGTATATACATGAAATCATTATTCTAAACTCCTCACAGGAAGGGATCTTGGTGGAAGCTGTATACTGACGGTACATAACTTACTTTGTCAGTTGGTGATGGGTCTGGAGCTGGCATGTCAGTTAACTGTTAGTAGTTTCTTGTGATTTCATGTTTTTGTCCGTATATTTAGTTCTTTCAGTTTCATTTTTCACAACTGACTCAGTCCTGTTGCCAACTGAATTTTACTGTTGTTACGATTGTTTTTTGATTTATCACATTGGCTGTAGGGGGAAGGTTTGGATCCAATAAAACTAGTTTAACCCCGCCGCAGCAGGTTTGCACCTGTCCTAAGTCAGGAATTTATTAAGCCTTTGTGTGTCTTGTCTTTTTTCTAGTAAGTTTACTTTATGTCTATAGGAGTCTAGGATGATGTTTATTTCGCTGGACTTGTTTGCTCTTTGTTCAGGGGCCGACTCCGACCTGCCGTTGGGTGTGGGGTTTTCTCACCGTTCATTGAAGATCTTATTGTGGCTTTGAGTTGTTATTACTCCCCTTTGGGTCGTTGTCTCTTTGACACATTCCTCGTTTCCCTTCTTTTCAAATGTTAATACTTTTGTATAGTATGCACGTGTGTAAAACATTTTCTTTTATTCAGAGCATGGCTTTGTTTACAAAACGAAAGAGAACAATCATTTTGGATAATTTTATTTTTCTTATTACCTTTTAAAACAAGCAAGTGGGTTATTTGTTCTCTCAAAGATTTTTTTTTCAAAATATGTATTGTTGTGCGTCATATTTTGAAATTAACAGAGCGGATACATTCCCATACTGTATAATATTAGTGAATACCTCTAGTTATTATCTTTGTTACAGGGGGAAGAAGTTCCTGTGTTGGTTTCTCCCATGTCTGTGGAAAATCAGGGTCTAATGACGGTTCTGTCAATACCTTTTCATCGTCGTCTAAAACATTAAAGCAAATTCTAATAGTTTAACGGTTTTGCCATTGTATTAGAGATATAATCAAATTAACAAAAACGGCCAGTGATCGCGCTAATCTATGCCTTTTCGTTTTCAAAATTTTGGGTGTTTTTTACCGTTGAACATACCTTTAAAAGATGTGTGTTATCGATGAATTAACACTGAAATGTATTTATTCGAATAAGTCATTGAGGGTATTGTTGAAATTTGAATTTGGTTTTTTCAATTTTTCAAGCGGTAAAAGTGTTTTGTTTTATTTTATGTACACTTAGACTTTTACCTAAAATAAGCTTTGAATGAGATTATACCAGGTCACTTCTTTAACAAGCAATTACAGAACTGACAGAACTATGATAACACAGCTTGAAATATAAAAATAAATGTGGAAAAACATCGATCATAAATTATACGAAAGTCTTATAACCAAGGCCAGAAACAAAATGTGAAAACAAATACTAAAGCGTTTAATTTCATGACTATTTTAATGCAAAAAGTGGTATTGTTATACCTTATAATATTTCCCTTATATAAATGCATTAGGAAAAAAATCAACATTTCTCAAACTAAAAAACGATCTGTTGACCAGTCAACAGTTTTCAGTCTGTTGACCGATACCGATCTGTTGACCACCTGCCTTATTTTGCTTGGTTCAAAATTATCACGCCCATATCACATGATCTCCTGTCGTCTGCACAACCATATTGGTAATGTGAATTGTATTCAGATGAAATGGAGCGTTTTTGAATAAAATTGAAAGTTTGCATTTATTACATAAATGTAACAGATCGATAAACCAATAAAACATATTTTAAAGACTAAAACACGTTGAACATGAAAAGGTATAACAAAACAGTTACAGACTGTGTCCTCAAACAACAGCTGTTTTGTTTGACCCTCTGACTAAACTGTTGCACTCAGCCTTCGGCTTCGTGCAACAGTTCAGTCCTCGGCTCAAACAAAACAGCTGTTGTTTTCGGATCCAGTCAATAACTGTATATTATTACTTGTAACAATGAAAGCTAGAATGTGATAAAGCTGTAAATTAACAAATGATAAACAGATAATTAAGAAATCTTTACAAGTGTAATGTAATTCTCTTAGTATTTCATGCCCTAATTAGTCATATGTTGTTTTGTGAGGAAGTAAATATGCCGGCGCAGATAGCTTAGTTTTCTTTGCATTAGCAAACGCTATTTGGCTGTAAAACTGAAACCTACCTAAACCTTGAGCTTATTTGCCTGTAAAACTGAAACCTACCTAAACCTTGAGCTTGTTTAATCTTGAACAACCTTAGCCTCCTGTCGATGATCTCACGTTGTTTAGCTATTACTTTCTTTCTGTGTATACAATACAAAATGAGAAATAACAACAGAAATATGAAAATAATTGCAGCCAATACACCACCAATGATGGCACCAACATTGACACTATCCGTTGTAAGTACTGGAATAGGTGATTCAGTTGTTGTAGCTTCTGTTGTGTCTGTTGTCACGGTTGTCTCCATTTCTGTTGTTGTAACTTCTGTTGTCATTGTTGTTTCAGTTGTTGTCGTTATTTCTGTAATACATTGACAAAACAGCATTTCGTTTCCTAGACTAAAACTGAAACTGTAAGGGACCGACCATTTAACCTGAAAGGGGGGAGGTTTATGGTTTTTTCGAAAAAAATATTCTGAGCCTGATTTTATGTGAAAAAAATATTTTGTCTGCAAAAGTGATAAAAAAAATATTTTGCACGGGGCTTTCTGCCGAAAAAATAATGCTTATTTTCAAAAAAATATTTTGTTTGTACTAGTTAAAAAAATAAATGAAAAATATTTCTGTCCAGAAAAAAACCATACCCCCCCCCCCTTTTTTTAAGTTAAATGGTCGGTCCCTAATCATTCGAAACAAATTTAGAATTGATACACCTGTGTGGAGTTGGGAAAACAATTCCCCGTGGTAAAGATGTATGCTCTTTATTTTTCTTAGATATGGTGTACTTGTACATGAGATAATATCTCATGTGTACACTTTGTTCAATTACTATCATCTAAATTTATGTAAATTCTAAAACCTATGGATTAACTCCCTCCATCGTAGTTTTGTCCATAGCTATATTTGACATTACTGATTATTCGGATTTCGTTTGCTTTTATGCATTTTAAAACATTTTTTGAAATTATGGATTTCCTTTGTTTGGTTTCTATTGCTGCTGATGAGGAATAAATTTCCGAAATGGCCATACAGCTCATGAAAATTATTGCAGTTGGAGTTAACATATGTGTTGTGGTCTCATGTTCATTTACTCCATATCCTTTCGTAAAATACCTATTTTGAAATCACTTTATCTTGTACACCAGTACCATAATGTTGGTTCATTTGTCCATTTAAATTTTGATTTCACTTTCAAATACAAACATCAGCGGTCGGACTCTTCACGACACAGCTGTTTTTTTTTATTCAAGACTAATTATCATTGGTGTTTCCTAATCAAACTGGGGGTAATTTTCGAATGTAGTATTGTAACTGTAAAACTTCATATATGAAACACATGAACATATTCAGCATATTTATGATTTATTATCAAACCATCAGCCCCCGAATTTAATTCAACAGCATACTTTACATTTGCTTGTGAGAGTGAGTTGGTAAGGCGTTTCTAATGATAGTTCAGCTCTTCTGTTTAATATGCAGTGTCTATGCTCTTTTAATTGTCTTGAATGATATTCCCTTAACAAATTTCTCCTTTGACTTGTTTCTTTGGTATTCTTTTAAAAATTAACAGCCAAATTTAAATGGTTTAGGTAAATGTAAGTGCTGTTTATTCTATATGATCTGATGGATATTCTTGTGAACTGTTTTGAATTATCATTAACATTATGAAAAACAGTTTTAATTTTCGATGAAAATCTTTAGGTGGTCGTGTGAAATTGTATATTTCAAAATGCATCAGACAATTTATATCAGAGAGCAGAGTGAATGAATACAAAACCCCCTTTAACATCACTTGTTTTATGGGTAAGCCTAGTATGGGTGAAATGTGAAATGTGGTGTAGAAAGAATTGATTGCGTAAGGGAATGATCTTCGCACGACCCTTTTCGTGACTTCATGATTGACTAATATCAAACCTTATATTTTTATCGCAAAATAGTTCTATTTTCCTTAAAATAATTAATTTTGTAAACTATATAGTATATCTATTTTAGTCATAAGGTGGCCTAGGAATGTGTCCGTTCAAGAAAAAGCTTAAATGCATCTTTTAATGAAAAAAAATCTGTCTTGTTAATCGCATATGAAAGCTACACGTTGAACATTTAAGATCTCCATATATATTCTTTGAAAAAAAAAGATTTTGGCGTGTTTTGCAAAGCCTGGTAACAGGAAGGGATGTTCAATGATGTATCATTCTTTTTAGATATTAGGGAAATACAAATGAAATAAAATGGACAACAGGAAACACCTACAATGGCTGAAAACTATAATTACATGCCACAATATGCTAGGGAACTACACAGAAAAAAAACACAAATAAAACAAGACAAACGTTAACAACGATAGGAACTCGGGACAGCATTTATAGAATACCGAATTTCTAGTGTCATAATGCGTCAAAAATACATGTTTACATAAAGTCCTTAAGGAGTGAGCCTGAATATGCAAACCGCCTCTATTGCCATGTGAGAAATGTTTTTCTGTAGCAAATATCGAAACCAGAAAAAAAGCCAAATCACTGTAGATGAGAAGCATTATTGTCTGAATGTGCAATCCAGATGAAAGTCATTTAAAATTTTCCTCAAAAATATAATGTAAAATTTTAACATTTTCAGTTTATCAACGAAGGATTAGTTAATGCACAAAAAGTATCCAATATCCAAAGGAAAGTGTACTTTTAATGCGCGTCCAAATACACAACAAATATAATTACAAAGTTCTTAGTCATTTACTTACCACATGTTCCTGTAAAAACAAGAAAAACAAACTTTAGTTCAAAATCTTGAGTAAATGAATGATTTTAACTTGTTCGATGTCTTCTTTCCATACAAAGTACAAAATGTCCTATAATTTTCTGCATGCAATCTTGAATGTTACGACTTTCAACTATCAGTATCCAAATTTCAAATAAAAAAAAATAAAAATGATTTTGCTTTGTGGAATAGTATCGCTAATAGAAATATAATAAAAAAGACAGCAAAAGTTTGAAGAATATTCAGAGAGAAGTAATATCTTTCAATGATTTTCTATAACTTTGTTTTATTCTAGAACATTCCCATGGCTTTCTAAATGATTATTTGATTAATTTATCACGTTCTCAATTACTTCACAATAATATTTCGTAAAAATTACTTAAACTACCATCGTTTTAACCTGGATATGGGATGTTGTCTCCTTGACATTTACCCCATTTCCTAATGATCATCGATTAAATGTATAATTAGTAAATGATAAGTTGATTCAGCGGTACCCCTCACGAGAAGCATAATTATATCAAAATAATTCCTCTTAAAAGAAAATGGACTTTATCCCGATATCAATTGTAAAGTTGTTTTATCCTGTATATTTTCTTTTGAGTCTCCGTCTTAAGGAGGTTCGCTCCTCATGTTTTGGGATTTCTGTCAGATTTTCGGAATCCTCTGGTTTTATCCATTTAAAGGCATTATAATTTTTTGCTCATGGACCCCCTTATTTTTTTCCATAATTTCATCTTTTACATCTTTATGAACATTTTGTAAAAATTTCATTAAATTCTATTTATTCTGATACATTAAATCATGGTCAAACCTTTCCCGCCAAATTTTCAATCACATTTAACTCAGAAATGAGATCATCAATTTTTTTCACTTAAATTACTTCTTATTTAATTTTCTAACAAAAAATCACATTTATTTGAAATCCCATTTATTTTCAAATTGAGTAGCGAACCCCTTAATCTTAGTACATCCACTTCATTTTCAACTGTACTAGAATACTGACATGTCAAGTGTCCCCATCACCCAAAAAGTGTTTGCCAGTTAATTTTATGTTTGTTGACAATACCGCATCCATGGGTAAGAAATCATGGATGTGGCGTTGCTCGACATCTATCAATTCCGCCCAAACCGGTGCTAGGGGCCGTCTTGAACTTACTGTGGTGTATGAGCAAGCTCACTGTTGAAAGCATCGTGGTGACTTCAAAATGAAGAAAAACAATAAAAATTCGTCCCATTGCTTGATGTTTCCAAGTATTGTAGAGACGTTGTCTCATTTGCATTTTCTCCTTATCCCTATTGCTAATTTTATTGTATTTCTAAAAGGAAATAGTTTTCTGATAGACCCATAGATCACTGTTATGCTCTTCAGATATACTATGAAATCGTTCCCAGTTATACAAAACAACTTTTTATACAATGTAATTTTGAGGAACAAATTGCCGGATACATAGAAAATTTGAAAACTACAACGCCTAAATCTCAATTGGGACCCTTATTATATGTACAAACAAAGTGATATGAAGTACATTGCTATCGTAAAATAACAAAAGCCAATTCGTAAAATGGTAAACAAATGATTTACAATGCTGCAGATGTTGTTTATTATATAGATACAGTAAAAGCTTTAATAATATATCCACACTAAGGTGTTGTCTCATGAACATGTAAAATAATCATACTTTAAATCTACATTTTCTTTCCATGTCATTTTTGTTTGTATATTTTGTTATTTAAGCAACTGTTTTAATTTCTGATTTTCAAGGATTATTTTGCTTGACAAAAATAAACATTTTTTCCTTCTATTTTAAGTCGGATCTTTTTGCAGTGCATTTAATGTGGAGTACAGATTTATACGTTAACTGCCACTGATACAACATATATTCATTTGGGCCTTTTTTTTTTTTTTTTTACCCGAATGTTTTTAATTTTGTTTATTAATGGGTTGTATAGTTTCTAGAGTTTGAGGTTGTGTTGTCGGTTATTACTATCCATATGTATTTTATTCTACTTCAATTTATGTTATTCGTCTTTGAAGTAATAGCTTTATACTCTCAATCAAATGACAATTTAAGATTTCTGAATACGCCACTTATGCATAGGACAGAATAGTTTGTATTGTTACAGTTCTTATTACTGGTATTCTTCTCTGTCGTGCCTAATGGTGCTTTGTTTAGGTATTTCGTTAGTAATACTTGTTTTTTCCAGAGGTATTAGATTTAATGTTTAGTCTTTTATCGAAGCGCCATTTTTGACTTACCATTCGGGGTCAATGTAAGGCGACCTCCACCGCTTGGTACTGCATTGAAAGCTTGATTAGCGGCACATGTTTTCAGGGCGTAACTTAGTTGTACATCGCCTGATGCAACGTCTTCAACTGCCTGTGAATTAAATATATTAACAAAATACCATTACTGATGTATATGTTATGAATAGTATGCTCTTTTCCTGCATTTTCTGTCATCGTTCTCATATTACCACACATTTGTAAGTGAATGTCTGTGCCAACCCTGTGAGGCTAACCATTTGAATGCAATTGATGGGAAAGTCAGGCAGTGGCTGGCACATGACAAATTGTGTTTAATTTTTTTAGCATTTTGGAATCAAAAATCGATAAAATCTTCAAAAATGGTCCTTGATTTACGACCATGACAATAAATCATTTAGGAAGCACCAGGAAATGTTAGATAAGGGGATATAACTCCTTGATTTAAACAAAATTTAGCTGCTTCGTTAGCGAATCAGGAATGTAAATATAATTTCAGCCATTCATGGTAGATATGAATAATTTTAACTTTGTCTTGGGCACTTGTGTAAGTTCACTTGGGAATGGAAACAAAAATATGTCGGAAACAGAGTTATCATATGAGTGTGCCAGCCCAGATATTGGATCTTCCTCGTTTTTACATGGACAGCTTCTGAAACATCAAATACACTTCGACATCAAACATGATACTCTACTGCTTTAGATGTGAATTTGCTCGAGTCATACAACGCATACTGATAATAATGATTGTTGATGAAAAAATTTGGACTTAATATACAGTTCTTCATATCATAATGCTATAGTTCAACCCAAATTTTCTTCAAATTGCGAAAAGAGTATAGTGCAATCAAGATATTTTGTGACACCGATGCCCGCGATAGCAATCATGTCAATGCTAAAAATAAACATTAGGAATTAAGGTATAGTATATATTCGTACTAAGCTCCATTGGATCTATTCACATATAGAATACGAAGCAGCCTTTTGCAATTATAATACATCGGCAAACGAATACTGAAGCAAGAACGCGGAATGGGGAAAATTCTAAACTCATAAATCCAAAATCACGGCAATTCACGAATTGAGACAGTATGACAAAGACAAAACAAATAAACAAAAATGAACAAGAACGCAAAAAATAAATACACTAGCAGTGTGAACACCTATAAAAACGGGGGTATCATCAGGTGCTCCGGAAGGGTAAGCATGATCTGCTCCACGCGTAACACCCGTCACACTTTTAGTGAAAAGTCCGGTTTTGTCACAGTCGGTGTTAGTCAGTCCGGTAACGAACGCTTGATCTACCCAAAGATATTTGTTCTCATTTGTGAAACAGAAACATTGTAATAGTCTGTCAAATCATGGTGACGACTGTTAAAATTCTGAAGTGACAATTGCAACAGTGACTGAACATACCCTTGATGTATAAGTTTTTGAGACAGTAATTTCGCTGTGTTGACAAAATCGCTGTACAAACTACAGGCACAACAATAGCGAATGAGTTGTGAAATGTACACGCCATATGCCGGAGAAGTGGGAAAAACGGGAAGTTCACTATTGGAAAGTCGAAATCATCACGCTTGTCGTAAAGTTCTGTTTTCAGACGTCCAGAGTTTTCGATGTAGAGGTATAGGTCCAGGTATGATACCGATGATGGTGTATCAGTGATCTCTTTAATTTCGAATTCATTTGGGTATATAAGATGACGGTTATCCTTAAATTGAGGATTGTTCATTGAAAGAAGATCATCTATATAACGGAAGCTGAAATTAAAGGATTTGGCTAGCTTATTGTCTTTTTTCTGAACTAGCCCTTGTATGAACCTGGCTTCATACGAATAAAGAAACAAATCTGCTAAAAGTGGCGCACAATTAGTCCCCATAGGTATCCCTATTGTCTGCTGGAAAACTTGTCCTCCAAATTCAACAATTATGTTATCAATCAAGAATTCAAGCATTGCGATGGCATCCTCCTCTGTATACTTTTTGTGTTAATCAGTGTGATTTTTATCAAAATAGGCCCCATCTTTACTTATCACTAAATATGAATATCTTCTTTCACCCTTTTTAGTACTGATGTATCAAATCCCGGAGTACTGACTTTAGCTTATATCGTGTGGAATAGTAGTATAAAGAGTAGAAAAATCAAATGTTTTTACACTGTTGCAATGATTGAGTTCAGTTGAAGATAGTTATTCTAATAAGTCTTTTGAGCTTTTGAGAATCCAAATCTGATTCACTCCACTTGTTGAGTATGCTTCATCTATTAACGAGCTAAAAGCAAAATCTAGATTTTTTTTTGACATTTTGACCTCTGTGGTTATGACCTTTTGGCGACCTTAGAGAAATTTGCAAAATGGTTTTCAGCTTGGTATGATCAATATACAAGCAAAATATGAAGTTTCCATCACAACTGGTTGAAAAGATATAGGTAAAGATATAGATATAGATATAGATATGTTAGAGTTTTCGAATCTGCACTCATTGACCTTGGCCCTTTACCAGACCCTGATTTTAAGGGTTTGTACTAAGCTCTATTAGATCTATTTGCATATGGAATATGAAGCCACTAGGAATGGTAATTAACGAGCTATATCATAATCTAGATTTTGACCTGTTGACCTCTGTGACCTTGACCTTTCACCTGACCTGAATGAAATTTACATAAACCTGTTTAACATTATATAACCAACAAGAACGGTAAATTTCGTTATGCTGTACGCGTGTTTCAAGGAGTAACCTCTCATCAGCCATAAGCCATTGAATTCAAACAATGTGGAAAGCCATAATCCAAAAGTAGTCAGAAAGAAGTACTCATAACCAAAGATATCGAAATAGGTAGCCAAATTCAGTACCAAGGACATCCACCGAATGCCATACACGGAATGAAGATGATGTTTTTAAGGAGTTAGAATTTTGATAAAAACAGTAAATTTTCTTTAAAACCCAAGGTAATTGTATCATGTCAGAGAAGTCTGAATATTGGACTGGTGAATACCCTCGGGGACCTGTGGTTCACCTACAGTGGCATCGGCCCAATGGTTTCAAAATACAAGAAATACCAAAGTTGCATAAAGATCGGTACATTTCGTTATGTTGTACGCGTGTTTCAAGGAGTAACCTCTCATAAGCAGCATTGAACTCAAACAATGTAGAGGCCGTAATCCAAAAGTAGTCAGAAAAAAGTACTCATAAATAGGTTTTGTAATTTCACTCAGGGACCTTGACCTTTGACATGACCCAAATGTTTTTTTTTCTCAAAAATCCGGGGGCATGGAAATGTTGCCACTTCGTAATTACACTTTAGCTAAAATAACAAAATGCATGTTGTCATGTTAATTTGATTATCAGTAACATCAACGAAATATAAGGCCCATGTCAATTGACACCCATGTTCGGTACTAGAACCAATGCATTTAAAGCCACAGTAGTAATTACGGTCGTTTGGCCCATACGAACGCATATTGTTTTTGTTAAACAAGTACTTACTGCACATGCAAATCTAAACGTAGTAACATCATTGACACTAGCATCCATGTTGTATAATGAAACATACTGTGTACCAGTTCCATCGTCAATAGTAGCTACACATCCAATCCTCCCTCCAGCTATAATTTAATCATATGGTAATATTTTACAAAAAGATATGGAGTAAATGAATATGAGATCATAACAAATATGTTAACTCCAGCTGCAATAAATTTTAATAATATATATAAAAAATATAATACGTTGAATAATATATCAGTTGATTAGAATTATTGTCAATTTAGAAAATCAGTTATGATTACGGGATGAGCAGAATCACTAATAACACTATAAAAGCTTTCGTCATACACACTACTTTGTATGTTGTTTTTCAAATAGAATTGTCTTTCATTGTATAAAGATTAAGAACATTCAATAATGTTTTCCAACGACATTTTACGTGTCATGAGCAAAGAGTAGAAGTGTTTTTA
>MJUU01047111.1:78721-92147 GCA_002080025.1 Modiolus philippinarum | reverse complement strand
GAATCCCCGAGCTAAAAAACTAAAATCCCAGCATCTCGAAAAATGTCCCCCAATATTTCAAGCACACCTCTAAATACACAACAATCTGTCTGCAGTACAATAAAAAATATCGGAAAATAGTAAAATTATATAAATATGAAAGCTATAGAAAATATCTGAAAACAGTGAAATGGTTGATTATGAAGATTTATTATTTTTTCTATTGTTGCAGCTATCATTTCAATACAAAAATACATAAATGTGTCGATAACTGCCTCCAATGTTGTTTTCGAGAGGCAGTTTTTGACATGCCCATATATAGTAGGATAGTAGACGATTGTTATATTCAGCTTCAGACCTCTGAAAACCTCCTCTGAAATGTTGCTTTTATCACCATTACAGAACTCCAATGTTGAGTCTATTGTTTTGCCCACTTCTACAGAGACACGTGATATCTTATCCGATCGCGTAAGACACCGCGTTTTTCAGCCGACGACGATTTCAATCGATAATCTCTGAATAAGTATTTTCCCTGATATATCAGAAAGTCGAGAGACCATCCCAGTAGTCATATTGCAATATGTAAAAGTCCACTAGGAACAGAAGTAAGTTTTTGCATATTGAAGAGGCTCCAGTGGGAAACATGTCGATAATTGCCGCCTGTCGATAACTACCGACTTTGCTCTACCTACTAAAGCGTAGTTTATACCGGACGAAACGTACTAAAACGTTGTGAAACCTGAATAATTCAAATCGAGTAACCCGGAGTAAAACCGCGCAAAACGTAGGGAAACGTACTAAATCGTAGCATAAACCTAGTAAAACGTAGAGACCGTTAAAATATGACAAAAAATGACACGAAACGTGGCCATATAAAACGTAGTAAAACCGGAGGCTTGAAACATGACAGTGGGACTGAGGCTTTATACATTTGACACAATGTAATACAGTCGACACAGTATCTTATTTCTATTGTAATACAGTCGACACAGTATTTTATTTCTACTGTAATACAGTAGACACATTATCCTCCAGTGGCGGATCCAGACTGTCTGCTAAGGGGGGGGGGGGGGCGGAACCCATTTTTTTTTAAAAACCCCTAGGAATTTTAAATATTTTCCGGTCTAAGGGGGGGCCGCCCCCCCGCCCCCCCGCCCCCCCTAAATCCGCCACTGTCCTCGTTCTACTGTAATACAGTTGACACAGTATCTAACTTCTACTATAATACAATCGACACAGCATCTTATTTCCACTGTAATACAATCGACACAGTATCTTATTTCTTCTGTAATACAATCGACACAGTATTAGTTAACTGTAATAAGGTCGACACAGTATGTTATTTCTATTGTAGCAATTCAATACACATTAACATAGTTTTACTGTAATGCAGTTGACACATTATCCTCCTACTGTAATACAGTCGACAAAGTTTCCTCGTTTTACTGTATTATAGTTGACAAATTATCCTATTTCTACTGTTATACAGTCGAAACAGGGTCTTATTTCTACTTATAAATACAGTTAACATTCTACTTCTGTAATACACGTCGAATCGAATTACATCATGTACATATTCTACTGCAATACAGTCGACGCATTAGCGTTTTACTGTAATACGCACGTACAATCGACGTGGTATACTACAGTCGACACTATCAGTTACCTACGTTTATACCCGTTGGCATTGAGATTGTACCACCCTGAAGCACTTCTGTGCAGCCTGAGGCCTAGCCGAAGGCTGTACAGTGGTGCTGAATGATGGTACAATCTCAATGCCTACGGGTAGAAACGTAGGTAACGGATTTATCCCTGGCTTGGCCTTTTATTACACCGAAAAAGCATATCAGTGGAAGTAAATCTGTACGAAATTTCAACGTCACCTGTGTTGCGCAATAAAACAAATATGATAAATATGCAGAAAATGCCTCTCTTTCCATGTCGAGGATAGTACCTTAGGTACCAAACTCAGACTTTGCTGTTTTTAGGCGATTTGATTTAGGTTAAGTAACTTCTGAAGCTTATTAAGGTTTTGGTGCCAGATTTTACCTTCCAACGTCATAGAATATGTGACGTTAGCACAAATGAATTCCATGACACTGGCGGTAGCAACGTCCTTAACAACGAGACGGGTGCATGGGTTTTGTACCAACAGGCTATCGTCCAATCAAAAGCCGACATTCATCACGAACCGGGGATAAAGTGTCTTATTTCTTCTGTAATAAATAGGAAAAATGAAAGGATATGGAGTGAATGTACATGTGACAAAAACGCACACGATACATAGAGAACTCCAGTTTATCAAGTTGACACCGTATCCTTTCCTACCGTTAAGGCAAGAACCTTAATTTGCTGCTGGTGAGAGGTTACTCCTTGAAACACGTGTACAGCATAACAAAATTTACTGTTATTTCTGCAACTTCGGTATTTTTGTATTTTACATAGTTTACTTGATCTGGGATTTAAAAAAAAAGATCGCTCAGCAGGCCGAAAAAGTTTTGTGATGTCGCGTTATAACCCCATGCCTTGTATGAAAACATACAAAAATTAAAAAAAAAAAACTCCCACCCCCCCCCCCCCGTAAGAAAATTATTGTACTATAGTCCATTTTTACTCTATTATACAGCCTACACAGAATGCTATTTTTACTGTAATTTTGAACATCTGAATCTATACTGGAGACAGATTCATTTTTGATTCAAATAAAAGAAGAGGATGTGAAGATTTGATTTTCTTGTATCAAAGTTTTGTTGAATTTGCTTCCTTGGTTTCAGAAGAGAAGATGGAAATGTGATTTTTCCCATAGGGTCCAATGTAAAGTAATGGGTGCAATAAAAACTTCTTACCTTCCATTTTCATGGGATATTTAAGTTCTAGTGTTACATATCCCTGTACAATTTCTCCTGACATAAACATTCCATCTGAAGCTCCAAGAGTTATCTCAAAACTTTTTAACTTCACCATTGTGTAACAAAAAATATGTAATAAAATAAGTAAAAGTTTATGAAGAAAATTCCTTCCAGATGCCCGACTGTGACGAATGCTAATCTAATCTAAACGATGGTTTTTAGTTGAGATTAAAGTGCTTATCTCGCAGGTGTAACTTTGCATTGTGATTCCTCAATTTATCATTAAGTATTGACTTCTGATCCAGAGAGCATCACGCCAGGCGTATATATACCTCTTGTCTGGTAGGCTGATTATACTGGACACATTGATTACAATAACAATTGCCTATTAAAATTGGAAGAATGTTTTATTTATTGTCTGTCTGTGTGTAATTGATTATCTAGGGAGTACGCTTTTGGTACAGAAACTGATGCTAATTTCTGTAGGGAAAATATGGTACAATTATTCCACGAGTTTTTCCGTCATAAATTATATGAAAATTGGTAAATTGCTAGAATTATTTCTGATATTTAGAGCGGCGTTTATTAAGACCAATAACTTGTCTCTGGATATAGTATGGCCACTTTCTCGTGAATTCATTTCATTCAGCATAACAATTTTGCGAGTGATTCAATTTTTTCTCCAAAACAGTTTGAACTTGTCATATTTTATATAGGCTACTATAACAAATCAATTCAAATATATTTTCATACTATTAGATAAAAGATTCAGCCACTGAACTTGCTCCTTAAATGCAATTTTGACAGATTTTTTAAATTCGTTGTTCCTGTAAACTCTGAATTTGCTTTCGTGGTTTCGAACAAGATTATCAAAATATGATTTCCAATAGTGTCCGATGTCAAACTATGTTCTGCCGACTGGTGGCACAGATCCGAGGTAAATGAGTAGTCTTTTTAAACGTCATACCTATATATTTCCTATACAGTTCAGTTACATTTGCTTTAATAATTTCAGATCAGTTTATGAAAATGATGATTTCCCCTTGATTATGTTAAAAGCTAAAACTATGTTCTGCTTCGGCAGACATTTTCTTTTGTCGAGTCGAAATGAAATGATAATTTTTTGTGAAGGACCACCCAAACAATATGACTGTAAAATTTGCTTCAGTGGTTTTAGAGGAGATGATAAAATTATGATTTTCCCATAGGGTCCAATGTTAAACCATCTTCTGAGCTAGGACGGACACGTTTTATACCGGATCCAGTCAAAATACGCAATCTCTGTAAAGGATCTTCCATAAATCATGCCAATACAGTTAAATTCGCTTCCATAGTTTTAGAGAACATGATGAAAATAATTATTTTTCCATAGGGTCCAATGTGAAACTGTGTTCTTCGCTGGCAGTCATGTTTCTGTCGATCAGAACGAAATGAACAGTCTTTTTAAAGTTCCTCCCATACATCATTCCAATGAAGTTTAGTTAAACTTGCTTCAGTAGTTTCAGAGAAGGTGATGAATAACTAATACCGAACTTACTGTTAATTTATTTTCTGCATACGCACAAAATGACGATTTTCCTTTAGGGTCTAAAGTTGTTCCGCGCTGTCGTTCATGCTTTTTATCTGATAGGAACGACATGAGCAATTTTTGTAAAGAACCTTCTGTACACCATGCCTGTAAAGTCTGGTTGAACTTGCTTTAGTGGTTTCAGATGAGATGCAAAATATGATATTTCCCATTAGGTTCAATGTTAAACTATGTTGTGCACAGGTTGTCATGTTTTTTTCTCAGATCGGAATGAAATGTGCAATATTTGTTCAGTATCTTCCTTACACCATTCCAGTCCAATAATTTCAGAGCAGATGATGACAATGATTTTTCAGACAGGGATCAATGTAAATCCATGTTCCGTGCAAGCGTCCATGTTTTCTGTCAGATAAAAACGATATGAGCAATTTATGTAAAGATCTTACATATTTCATCTCTGGTAAGTCTGGTTTAATTTGCTTTTGTGGTTTCAAAGGAGATGATTAAAATAGTGTCTAATGCTAAACTTTGTTCTATGCCGTCAGCTCTTTTTTTTTCTCAGAGCCTGCCGAAATGAGCAATCTTTGTAAAGTATCTTCCATACATCATTCCAATACTGTTTAGTTTTTTGTTTCAAAAGTTTTGGAGCATATCATAAACATTGATAATCAACGATTACAACGTTCGCCTCGTTATGGCACATTGAATAACCAAATTTGGCCTGGATGCTGACCTACCATCAGAGATGCATGCAAATGTAAGTTAACATGATCATAGCATCATAGCATGTACAGTCACTGAGATCTCAATACTTCAGCAAACTTGGATGTAAATCAATCAAATGGAAAATATAGGTCAATGTGACCTCATTATGCCTGGATGCTGACTTTCCATCAGAGATGAATGCTTATGCAAGGTTACATGATCCTACCATGTATAGTGACCGAGTTCTGAACTTTGTCAATAAACTTGAACTAAATCGTTCAAACACAGAATATAGGTCAGTGATCTAATTTTGCCTCGATGCTGACCTACCATTAAAGATGCATGCATACACAAGGTTGCATGATGCTACCATGTGTAGTGACCGAGAGACTGAAGTTGGAAGTAAACTTGAATGCAAGTCATTCAAGCGGAAATTATAGGTCAAAGAGAATTCGTTTTCTCGGAGGCTACGAGTCAACCCAAGATGCACCTGCATGTAAAGATTGATAACTCTACCATGCATAGTTTCTGAGATATACACCCAAATGCAAACATGGACGCAGACACCATGGGCACTCCAACAGTCCCCGAAGTTGACATAAATTTCTTACCCTAAATGTGAAGAAAGGATGGAGGAAGAGAGATGCTCCTACATCTATGTTCGCTCTTGGTGACTTGGGTAACAATGAAAGTAACAACATCAATATTTGAAACAGCTAATGCCCTACACGTACAAAAATACCAAATTGGCTACTCTTAGATGAGTAGACCATAAACTTGGTTACAATCCCCTGTTGTGTAAGGAAACATTTTGCTGAGTTTCCTATTGACCAGTCTTCTAGAATACTTAGTAAGCTATGCTGAACACAAATGATGCAGACACTTCGGGTTACACCATCATATAACACAATAAATATCAGAATAAACAATTATATATTTACCATTCTCTATTTCTGTTAAGACATTTGCCCAGCATTTCCATTCATTCAATAAAGCCGTGTAGCCACTGAAGGCTTATTGGTGCTTGCAATATAGCCGTCAATGTTAGACAAGAGGCATTCAAGAGCCTGTATCGCTTACCTTAGTCCTTTGCAGCACTATAAATCCCATTGATGGTCTTTGGTGGTGTATGTACATAAAAATAAGAAACTTTCTATAAAATTTAATTAAAATTGTTCAAGCAGTTTCAGAGAAGATTTTTGAATGCAGTTTCCAAACTTCAGGGGACTATGTTAATCTACCTTCCCCGCTGGCAGCTATTAAACATAAAACTTTGAAAAGGGTCACCCAAGGACTATCATATCAAAATTCTACTGAAATTGTTCAAGCAGTTACAGAGGAGAAGATCTTTTTATGCATTTCCTATTGGGTCCAATGTTAAACTAAGTTTTGCTACTGGTGGCCGTTGGAATACGGATCAGCACCAAAGTAACAAACTTGGTCAAAATCTCACAAGTTTCATTTATGGTTTAAATTGAATCCATTCAGTGGTTTTCTATCATATCTTTGTATGCATTTCCCCATAAGGTCCAATTCATCGCTGGCGGCCATGTTGGATGATGGATCAGCACTGAAGTAACAACACTTGATCAGCTTCTTATAAGCATCATCTATGCAAAGTTTGGTTTAAATATATTCAACAGTTCTTTAGAAGATCTTTTGTTAAATTAAGTTCACAGCTGGTGACACTTGGTCAGCACCTGACAGGCATGCATCATTCATGTCATGTTTGATTTAAATCTATTCAGCAGTTCTCTATAATATCTTTGTGTGCATTTCCCATAGGGTCCAATGCTGTTGGTCATGTAAGATGACGGATCAGCACCAAAGGAAAAATACTTAGTCAGCATCTCATAAGCATCATTAATGCCAAGTATGGTTCAAAGTAATCCAGTGCTTCTCAAAAAAGAAGTTCTTTGTATGCATTTTCCCATTGGGTCCAGTTTAGTTCCCCGCTGGCGGCCATGTTGGATGAGGGATCAGCACTAAAGTAGCAACACTTGGTCAGCACCTCATAAGCATCATTCATGCATTGTTTGGTTCAAATCCATTCAATTGTTCCCAAGAAGAAGTTCTTTGTATGCATTTTCCCTTAGGGTCCAATGTTAAATTTTAGTTCCATGCTGGCGGCCATGTTGGATGACTGATTGGCAACAAAGTAACAACACTTCGTCAACACCTCATAAGCATCATATATTCCAAGTTTGGTTCAAATCCATTCAGTGGTTCTCAAAAAGAAGTTCTTTGTATGCATTTTCCCATAGAGTCCAATGTTCTAATTAAGTTCCCCTCTGGCGGCCACGTTGGATGATGGATCGGCACCAAAGTAACAACACTTGGTCAGCAATCATTCATGCCAAGTTTCAGTGGTTCTCAAGTAGAAGTTCTTTGTCTGCATTTTCCCTTAGGGACAAATGTTAAAATTAAGATCCCCGCTGGTGGCCATGTTGGATGACCGATCGACACCAACACTTGGTCGACACCGACACAACACTAAAGAAACAACACTTGGTCAGCACCTCATAAGCATCATTCATGCCAAGTTTGGTTCAAATCCATTAGGTAGTTCTCAAGAAGAAGTTCTTTGTATTAATTTTCCCATTAGGTCAAATGGAAAACAAGTTCCCCACTGGCAGCCATCTTGGAAGAGTTAAGAAAACTTGACCGTGTTCAATAAAATGTAGTCCTTGACATGCTGAACATTTTTGCAATTTAAACTTGATCTCTATCTCAAAGCATTTTTTAAATAAAGGACAAAAAGTAACAAATCATCAAAAATTTTGACCAATAAAGGGCCAGATCTCATATATAGGTACTTGGATATTCTTCAAAATTTCCATGCTAAACATTTTTGCAATTTCTTCTTGAACTCTTTGTGTTATAGTTTTTAAAAAAAAAATAAAAAAACATCAAAATTTTGAAAATTTTTACTGAAGAAGGGCAATAACGTTAAGATGGGACATCAGATATTCTTCAAAATTTCATCACGGGTAGATCTTGTCATGCTAATCATTTTCAACTCCATGTCAGATTTTTGATATCTGTAATGGTTTTTGAGTTATTTGCCAAAAACTGTAATTTATCCCTATGTTCTATTTAGTAACGTTGCCACATTGTTTGACCTAAGACATAGAAAATTACAAATATGAAACTAACAAAAGCTGTCGCTGAATGGCAGCCAAATATACCCCCGCTCATTGAACCCTGAATCGATATGAAAAAGGAAAATAAAGTGGGTGTGGACACAATACAGGTGTGGACACAATACAAGTATGGACACAATGATATAATCTTCAAAAAAGAACTTTTCTTAAGGGTACCAAAGAAAATACTCTGTCAAAATCAGACAAAAACTAGACATCAGAGAGATGGCAGCCATCTCTATGGGCCCGCTGTATATAAGTGCAAATTTAGTGTGTGTGGACACAATACAGGTGTGGACACAGTACAAGTGTGGACGCAACACAAGTATGGACACAATCATATCATCAAGATATAAACAGAAATTATACCCAAAAGCAATAATCTGACATTGAAGACAAAGGTCACCAATCATGGTTCATGACATATTGTCTTGAAGTGATCTATCTACATGCAAAATATCAAAAGCCTATCTCAAAAGACAAAACAGATATAGCCTGGACACGACTTGTGACTAGAAAAGCAAAAATTTGGCTTTGAAGACAACGGTCAAAGTCAAAGGTAACCAATCATGGTTCATGACACATCGTCTTGAAAGTCTATCTACTTGCAAAATATCAAAAGCCTATCTCAAAAGACAAAAAAGGTATAGCCCGGACACAACTTATCACTAGAAAAGCAAAACTCTGGCCTTGAAGACAAAGGTCAAGGTCAAAGGTCACGAATCATTGTTCTTGACACATCATCTTGAAGTGATCTATCTACATGCAAAATATCAAAAGCCTAACTCAAAAGACAAAAAAGTTATAGCCAGGACACGACTTTGTTACAGACGGACAGAGGGATAAAATTCACCTTTTTTTGCCTCTGACATTTTACACAAAAATAGTAATGGTGCATTACATGATACCCCGCCACGTTTCACCAAATTTCTAAGTTAAAAGGGGCATAACTCCATAACTATGTGTACTGCTGAACCCAAAATTATACTTGGCCTGTGTTTTGTGTTAAACAATTGACATACCAAGTTTGAAGACAGTATGTTATTTCATTTACAAGTTATGAGTCGGAAACCCTAAAATTTGCAAAATTTGAAAGTTTCAAGGGGCATATCTCCAGAACCCCTTGGACCTCTGAACCCAAAATCGAACTTGACCTGAGTTTTGTGGTAAACAATTTACATACCAAGTTTGAAGACCTTGTGCTATTTCATTCACAACTTATCAGTCGGAAACCCTAAAATTCGCAAAATTTCAAAGTTTCAAGGGGCATAACTCCAGAACGCCTTGGACCTCTGAACCCAAAATCGATCTTGACCTGAGTTTTGTAGTAAACAACTTACATACCAAGTTTGAAGACCTTGTGTTATTTTGTTCACAAGTTATCACTCGGAAACGCTAAAAGTTGCAAAAATTCAAAGTTTCAAGGGGCATATCTCCAGAACCCCTTGGACGTCTGAACCCAAAATCGAACTTGACCTGAGTTTTGTGGTAAACAATTTACATACCAAGTTTGAAGACCTTGTGCTATTTCGTTCACAAGTTATCAGTCGGAAACCCTAAAATTCGCAAAATTTCAAAGTTTCAAGGGGCATAACTCCAGAACGCCTTGGACCTCTGCACCCAAAATCGATCTTGACCTAAGTTTTGTAGTAAACAACTTACATACCAAGTTTGAAGACCTTGTGTTATTTTGTTCACAAGTTATCAGTCGGAAACGCTAAAAGTCGCAAAAATTCAAAGTTTCAAGGGGCATATCTCCAGAACTCCTTGGACCTCTGAACCCAAAATCGAACTTGACCTGAGCTTTGTGGTTAACAACTCACATACCAAATTTGAGGATCTTGTGCTATTTCGTTCACAAGTTATCAGTCGGAAACCCTAAAATTCACAAAATTTCAAAGTTTCAAGGGGCATAACTCCAGAACCCCATGGACCTCTGAACCCAAAATCGAACTTGACCTGAGTTTTGTGGTAAACAACTTGCATACCAAGTTTGAAGACCTTGTGTTATTTCGTTCACAAGCTCGGAAACCTTTGGGGACAGACGGACAGACAGACAGACAGACAGATGGACAGATACACACACGACTGAGGGTATTACAAAATACCTCGCCACTTCGTGTGGCAGGGTATAAAAATCATAAGCGTTAGAGAAATTTCACTACATCACTTTGAAACCAACTTTTCAAGAGGAAAACAATGAAAAGAGTGTTTCTCTCTTCCAGCTTGATTTCACAATATCTATGCCCACCCCTATAAAGCTGAGTTCTCGGCGAACTGTTTAGGTAAGGGGAGTTCATGTTTAATTGGTTTAGTCCGGTTGGATAATGTTTAGCCTAGTTGAGAAAAATGTAAACAAATCTCTCATTTTAAGTAACATTGGATAACGTTTGTTCCGGTTCAGGATAATGTTTAGGTACGGTTTTTTTATTTTTAAACATTACCTTTACCTAAACATTATCCAGCTTAACAGGGGTGATGCCTTGAATTATTTATTTGAAAAATTGTCCATTTCAGAAAAATCATTGCAAAAGGAATCAATGAAAGTCCCAGTCAAATTACCTCCCCTTCCTGGGTTTCCAACAATAAATATATTCCTTCATACACATCTCAATATAGTGTCCTTCCTTTGTGTAAAGTGTCATCAAAATTCTTTCAGTGGTTTAAGAGGAATTGAGCTTAAGGTAACCCACACATAGGGAATCTACGAAAAGTCAAAATCAAATTATCTCCCCTCCCTGGTTTCAGATAATAATTATATTCTTTCATGCACATCTCCAGATAGTGTCCTTCCTTTGTGTATAGTTTCATAAAAATCCTGAAAGTGGTTTAAGAGGAGTTGTGCTTACAAGGTAAGTCATGCATAAGGAATCTACGAAAAGTCAGTCAAATTATCTCCCCATTCTGGTTTCGGACAATAATTATATTCCTTCATGCACATCTCCATATAGTGTCCTTCCTTTGTAAAGAGTTTCATGAATATCCTTTCAGTAGTTTGAGAGTTGCGGTTACGAGGTAACCTATACATAGGGAATCTATGAAAAATCAATGTCAAATTATCTCCCCTTCCTGGTTTCAGACAATAATGATATTCCTTCACGCACATCTCCATTTATTGTCCTTCCTTTGTGTAAAGTTTCATCAAAATCCTTCAAGTGGTTTAAGAGGAGTTGTGCTTACAAGGAGTGTGGACAGACAGACAGGGTGATTCCTAAATACTCTAGTGATAATTCAATTGAAGTTTGATTCCATTTGAGTTTCAGAGGAGAAGATTTTTGGACAGACAGACAGCAGAGGTCAAGTGATGGTAATAGCTCACCCAGGCATAGCTAGGCAAGCTAAAAAGCTCTTATTTTGTAGGAGCACAACCAAATAGGAATAAAGAGATTTTTTAAAGTGAGTTAAGGACAGACGGATAACGGACACCAAGTGATGGCAATAGCTCACCCTGGCATAGCCAAATGGGAATATAAAATGTACATTTAATTTTTTTTTCACAAGTGACCTTTACATGAGAGAAATAAGTAATAATCTTTCCATTTCGCTGAAAGTAAAAATGTTCATCTTTACTTTTGAAGCCACATGGCTATGATTATCATTGTGTGACAGAAATCATCATTCCTGGTTGTAAATCTAATAGTTAAATGTGGGTTGGGTGTTACCAATCTTTGACTCAAATTTATTCCATCACACATAACATATAAGGTTTTTATTGGACAATTTGTAAATATGAGACAATTCTTCCAGATGTGATATTCAAGTAGTGGGATATTTCATTTAACCAGGAAGGGGAGATATTCAACTAGTGGGATATTTCTTCCAACAATCAATTGAGATTTGAAATGAAAATATTCGATAGAAGATGATTCAAAGATATCATTTTCTTATGTAATTAAACAATTTCCAAGTTTATAATGTTTTTATTAATTTTTGATTTTCAAAAACATTTCACAGTAGAACAAACAAAAGCTGTCGCTGAATGGCAACCAGTGATACCCCAATCTGTGAACCCGAATCAATATGGCAAGTGCAAATTTAAGTGTGTGTGGACACAATACAGGTTTTGGACACAATACAAGTATGGACACAATAACAATCCTCAAGAATAAAAAGAATGTAGTGACCAACTAATCATATGAGAGGCTGCATACCAATTTTAAAAATCATATAGAAGCTGAGAAAAATGTGACAAATAAAAATCATGTTTCAAATCATTAACTAAGTCCACATTTTGTAAAACAAAAAGTACATGTCCAACAGAACTAAACATAGGATGTTCCTTACAACTCATCATATAAAGGCTGCATACCAATTTTAAAATCAATCCCACTTATAGATGCCGAGAAAACTGTGACGAAAAATTCATGTTTCACTACATCAGGTAACCAAGTCCACATTTCATTAAACAGGAAGTGCATATTGGACACGTCTCAAAATAGGACGTTCCTTCCCACTAACCATATAGAGGCTGCATACCAATTTTGAAATGAATCCCTTTTATAGAAGCTGAAAAAACTGCAATGTAATACATGTTTCACTACAATTCGTAGTAAGTTCACATTTAGTTAAACAGGAAGGGCACATTGGACAAGATTAAAAAAAGGACGTTCCTTACAACTAATTATATTGAGACTGCATATCAATTTTGAAATCAATCCCTCTTATAGAAGCTGAGAAAACTGCGATGAAAAATTCATGTTTCACTACATTTCACAACTAAGTCCACATTTCGGCTAACAGGAAGTACACATCCAGCAAGATTCAAAATAGGATGTCCTTAAAACATATCACAAAGAGGCTGCATACCAATTTTCACATCAATCCCTCCACTAAAAGCTGAGAAAATTGTGACGGAAATCAACTTTTGGACGAACGGACAGATGGACAAAGGGACAGACAGACAAGGTGAATGCAGTAAACCCCACTCTCTAATGAAGGGGGGTATAACACAAGTGATGACCCTAAAAGATGTCTTGCCCGTCCCTGCTGGCCTCTAAATTGATGTGAAATCTAAGTGAACTAATCAGAAAAGTGAACATGCTCACTAGACCATGAAATTGAGGTCAAGGACAAAAGTCACCTGCCAGACTGACATGTACTACCCAAGACCAACCTACATACCAAATATTATCAACCTACCACTTCTAGTTATTGAGAAATGGACTTAAGCAGAAAAACTTAACGTGGCCACTAGACCGTGAAATTGAGGTCAAGGTCACATA
>MJUU01047111.1:63012-75950 GCA_002080025.1 Modiolus philippinarum | reverse complement strand
CCCTTTGACCCTTTGTAGCTCGGAAAAGGTAAAAGCTACGCCAAATCCTTTGGCATACTACTGAAAGCTTTGATCAAGAGGAATCCAAAGAAAAAAAATCCCATCAAAATCCGATGAAAAATAAAGCTTTGACATATTTAGAAAAATTGCTATTTTTGCCCCTTTGACCCCTTGTAGCTCGGAAACGGAATATGCCGCGCAAAATCCATTGACATACCTCTGAAAGCTTAGATCAAGAGGAATCCAAAGAAAAAAATCCCATGGAAATCCGATGAAAAATAAAGATTTGACATATTTAGAAAAATTGCAATTTTGACCCCTTTGACCCCTAGTAGCTCAGAAACGGTAAGAGCTACGCCAAATCCATTGACATACAACTGAAAGCTTAGGTCAAGAGGAATCCAAAGAAAAAAATCCCATCAAAGCCGATGAAAAATAAAGATTTGACATATTTAGAAAATTTGCAATTTTGGCCCCTTTGACCCCTTGTAGCTCGGAAACGGTAAGAGCTACGCCAAATCAGTTGACATATCACTGAAAGCTTAATTCAAGGGAAATCCAAAGAAAAAAATCCCACTGAATTCCGATGAAAAATAGAAATTCCACATTATCTGCAAATTTGCAATTTTGGCCCCTTCAGCCCCTCATAACCCGGGAAAGGAAACAAGTTACCAAAAATCTAATAGCTGAGTGCCATATTAATTTTTCACAAGGAATCCATTGAAAAAAACTGCATCAAAATCGGACTTAAAATAAAAAAAAATTAATTTTGTTAAGATTAGCCCCTGTTGGGCCCCATTTATCTCGTGAGCGGTACATGCTACGTGAAATCCGTTGGCATAATTCAGATTGGAAATTTCCTCAGGAGCACACTGAAACAAACCCCATCAAAATCCAATAAATAATAAAGATTCTACAGTCAAATATGTGAAAACACCCAATTTAACCCTTTTTTGGCCCCTAATTCTGAAATGGGTGGGGCCAAAAACTAAAGGAAAAAAACATTCCTCAAGAATGTTCCAAGAAACATCATACTAAGATTTGAAAACAATCCCTCCACTAGAACCAAAGTTATGCTGTCCACAGACACGAAAATAACTTATTTAACCCCTTTTTGGCCTCTTTTTCAAAAACGGGTTGGGCAGGGAACACGAAATTATGTCCCGGGCTTAAGCTTGTGCCAACAAACACCATGCTAAAATTTGGTAACAATCCGTTCACTAGAACCAAAGTTATGCTGTCCACAGACGCCGCCGCCGCCGCCGACTCCAGCGCCATACCATAATACAACCGCAAAATTTTTGCGGTCGTATTAAAATAGCATTATTTGTTCCAAGAAAGTTCAGAAGATGCTTGTAAGATCCAAGTGAAATTATAAATACACTAAAATCCAATATCATTCTAGATGTAAATAGTTTTTTTTCAGGTGGCTGATGGTGGTTTTTAGTCATGCCTAGGTAAATCATAATTCATTTATTTTACTCCAATCTTACTTTTAATCTATAATTTTGACATAATAAAATAATTAACACTCTTGCTTTAAACCGGAAAAAATGAAATGCAAGATGCTCCATACCTTAAAAAAAATTGATGTGCTGCAGAAATTTCTATACATGTAGATGAACAATGAAAGGGTATATAAAATAAACAGAACTAAATTTTAATGCATGTCCTTCTGCGATTAGGAAAAGGAATGATACACAACACTATTTCCTTAGGAAACCACATATTTATGTTGTATTTACACTGAGTGAATGGAGATTGTGTAGTATTTACAAATATATACATTAAAGTAAAAATAAATTGCATTGTAGAAAATATCTAATATTTACAGAAGTATAAATACAGTACATTTGTATAAGTAAATATATTAAATTATTTTTTTTTACATCACAGAACAGCAATTAGAATGAATATCTATGACAATATATGAGTAAATGGTTTTTTCTTTTCAATATTTACCCCCAGTACCGGTATACAACCCAATATCAACAGGAATCAGTTCATCAGTTCATGCCATTATTACAACTAGGTAAAGACCACCACGAGTCTTCAATTAAAAATAAAGATCGACTCTATCATTATTAGCTGAATGATGTTAAAAATATGAAGATTGTCAAAAATGCAACAGATTACCCTTATTGAGCAATTGATGCTATACACATTTATAGAGTGGTTTGGTTCCCCATCCTGTCTTCTTTATTCATGTTAACGCCCCAGGTCTGTAACATGAATATTATTTAAAGGTTAACTGAGTATTTAAAGGTTGAAATAGCCTGTGTCCTGAACTGATACTTGGAGAGATCTGGTTGTTTGGAAGTATATTATGCAAAATCCTATCTTCTGATTTGCCAATTACCATGACATTTTAGCAGAATAAATTGGGCCATCACTACTAGTTTTCTTTGAAAACAAAATATAGTGAAGTCATCTTTTTATTGTCTTTCCATCATGACAAAGACTTAAGAATCCTGGGTCTATATATTAAATACCACCAAGCCCCACATCAACAACTTTTACCAATCCAATTACACACACAGCTTACACCAATACACAAACACTAACAAACAACAAAATCAAGATTTATAATATATTTGCTGTATATTTATATTAATGTCTATTCTATTTATACTTATTTGAAAAAGTGAGCTTTATGTATTTATCCTTCCCAATGTTTACATGCATTACAACTGACATTTTTTTTTAAAACAATACACTGCAAAATATAGAAGGGATTGTTAAAATGATATTATGTCATGGATCACTACATGATGGGGCAAATCCATTTACCCCATCAATGTTCTTGTCAGTGTAAACCAAAATGTACAAACAACGTATATATATATATATATATATATTGTAACTTTGACAATGTTTCAAAGAAAAATTTGTCTAAAATTTATAACTCAGTATAACAAGCACTTACACATGCATAACATTTTTTCCTGAAGTACACAGAGAAAAATTTTCTATCATGGACTTCATTTTTATTTTTTCAACATCTTTTATAACATCTTCAACTGCAAGACATTTTAAATCAAGTTCTTCCCTTCCAAGTAAATATAAACAAATAGACTTTATATTGCACAATAACAAACACAGATACGAAGTGTACATTACCACATACATCACACTATATCAATTCAAATTTCACAGCTTCGGTATTCAGTCATCATTCATATCCAAAAAACATTTGTTTTTCTACATCTGCTAGAAATAAGGTACAGACATATTTCATTATGGAAAATATGTTAATATCAATATTATATACTTCACATTTACACAATATTATATACTTCACATTTACACAATATACTGTAAACCAACCTTGTTTTCAAGGATACTTCAGCGTTTTGTCTCTCCTGATAAAGATCCTGGCAACTAATTTTTGCAATTTATTATTCCTGTTCATGCATTTATATACGGATTAGAAATGTTAACAACAATTTACTATTGCCATTTTTTTTTACGCTCCTGAAGATCATGAAAAATCACTCATTGAATTAGTTAGTTTAGGCCATACAAAATTAATTAATTGGTTCTCAGGCAATTTTTCATTTAAAATGATGAGGGAGGGAGGTGATTTTTTTTATCTTTTTATTTGCCAAAAAATAGATGAGGCAGCTTTTTACATTGAAAAAACCACCAAAATGTAGTGAGGGAGGTGATTTTTTGTTTTTATTTTATTAAAACGGCAAAAATAGGGTCAATGAGGGCCTTTTTTTTAAGCCTCAAACTAGATGAGGGAGGGCCTGTGAACCAATAAATTATTTTTGTATGGCCTTACAGTATAGAGTTAGAATAAACTTGAACCTGTAATGGTATGGTGTCAGATTAGGAAAACCCTGAATTATCAAAAAAAAAAAAAAAATAACAATAAATAAATTAAAAAAAATTATATCAGGGATCTGAAAACCACTCATTGTGTATAAAATGGCAAGCTAATAATTATTTGTAAGTTGACGTAAACTTTAAGGATATATTTGCCAAATTTGTATTTCAAAATAGTTTCTAGCTTTTGTTTTTTTTCATAGAAAAATGTTTATTCCTAAAATTGGTTCTGTAGTATCATTAAGATTTCAAGTTTACCTACAAACTGCTCGTTGTGTATATATGAACATAAAATACAACTTTTCTCATTGCAGATTCAAAAATGCCCTCAATATTATCTAGAATCCAAATCTTTTATTTACAGAAAATCTAGTGTCTCTCCTAAAATGGTTTAGTGGTATCATTAAGATTTCACATTTATCATCATGGCTATATACACAATTGTATTTCCAAATGCTTTACTTATCATCAACCAGATCCTCAACATTGCAGAGTGTATTATCAAGATGAAGACTAGGTCATTTTTACATCAATAGTAATCTATCATCCAACAATCACAAAAAAAAAAAAAATTAAAAAAAGGTCTGGCAAGGCATTTAATTTATTTTACAACTTTTTATTATAGAAATGACAAAAGTCATGGAGTCAAGTACTAACTTTCTGAATATTAGAATATGTAGCTTTAAAATTCCATATAGAATAAAAATATCTTTATCTTTTTCTCAATATAGATTGATAGTAGACCTCACCCTTTTTCACACCAATAAAGAAATACATCTTGCAACTGTTATTTTTCTGTAACAAATGATATTATATTGTAAAAGTACAATTTTTATTGTATACTTGACTCTTGACATGAGAAATTTTCAGAAATAAAATAAAATAGCAGTATGCAGGGTTGATAATGGCTTATTTGTGTTGAAGTAGCCTAAAACAGTTGGTACTCTTCTGTAGAACAAGTATAAAACTGTTCCTGAACTACTTCCAACAAGTCTTTATATTCACCTAATTTGGACTTTACAACTGTTAGATTTACACATTCAGCCACAACTTATGAATGAATGAAACATGAATGAAAACAATTGATTATCTCCTTACAAGGTGGGATTTTACATCATGCACCAAGAAACCATTTATTTGCATATTTAGATTTTCATTTTTTATTATAAAAAAGGTTTTAATTTCTATAACAATAGTAAAAACATAACGTAACAAAATAATAATAATAAATTTATAAAACATTAAGAACTCAATTAAGTGGGACATTCTGTAGTGTGTTCAGCTCTTTACACATATTTTCTAATACATGTACATCAAATTCTGTTTCATTTTCAGTCTTTGACTTTTCAAAATAATTTTTTCATGTGTTTTTTCCTACTTCTGTTTATGTTTAACATTGTTAAAGCTAAACAATATTTTTGGTGTATTTCACAAACAAGAATTTAAAAATATTTTATCACAAAAATAAATTCTTTGCAAGGCACAGATGAGTAAGGTGTATAGATATCAGAACATAATTGGTTTATCAGCTGTGGCTTTCTTTACATATTCTGTAAATGTTTTCAAGAAACGTGGATATTCCCTCTTGTATACTGCTCTTAGAACAGATGATGGCACCCAACCTCCAGGGTTCACTACAAATAACAAAATACAGTATGAGTATGTGATAAACACAATAAATATATATTGTTGAGAATATTTGAATTGGAACGACAGGATATAAAAGCTGCTACATTATAATTCAAAGAAGCATTTTTCCTGCAGTATGTTCTGGCATCTTCATGGATAAAAGAATATAAGTCTACCACCTGTAGGAGTGATTTAAAAGTGTCATGTAAATTTAAATGTTTGATCTATAAGAATGTACCCCCCCCCNAAAAAAAAAAATAAACTAAAGGCTCACATGAGCCTGTATCACTCACCTGGTGACTGGTTTTATTCATAGCCACCTATAGACCACCCATTCATACTATAAATCAGTTCACCAGATGTTACATTTTCATTCTTGGATGAGGTACAAACTAAAAATCACAAACTTTGGAAGGGATCACCCAAAGACAATTGTAACCAAGTTTGGTTCCAATTGGCTCAATAGGTTCAGAGGAGAAGACATTTGAATGCATTTCCCATAGAGTCCCTATGTTAAACTATGTTCCATGCTGACAGCCATCTTGGATGAGGTAAGAACGTAAAAATCACAAACTTTAAAGGGGACCACCCAAGGACTATTGTGATCAAGTTTGGTTCAATTTGGCTTTGAGTTTCAGAGGAGAAGATCTTAGGATGCATTTCCCATAGGGTCCCTATGTTAAACTATGTTCCCTGCTGGCAGCCATCTTCAATGAGGTATGAACATAACAAGAGGCTCTCAAGAGCCTGTATCGCTCACCTGGTCCTTGATTAACATAGACATTTTATGTTAAAGAGCCCATATATATGGCATAGTTAAAATATAAATCCAATATCCCTTATTAGTTATAGGAGAGAAGGCCTCTGTTAGTGTTTCCCATGGGGTCCAATGTTAAACTATGTTCCCTGCTGGCAGTAATCTTGGATAGAGTGTGAACCTAAAAAAAAAACAGTTTTCTTTTCAGGGGTCCACATAAAGACTGTTTTGACTAAGTTTGTTCCATAAGCTAAGTAGTTTAAGAGGAGATCTTTGAATGTGTTTTCCCATAGGGTCCAATGCAAAAACTAAGATCCCCGCTGGCCGCCATGTTGGATATCGCGCTGACCTGAAAAACACCTTTTTGCAAGGGACCATTCATTAACTATTGCGCCAAGTTTTGTTCCAATTGGCTCAGTAGTTTCAGAGAAGAAGATCTTTGAAAGTGTTGTTCCATAGGGTCCAATGTTAAAACTATGTTTCCCGCTGGTGGCCATCTTGAATATCGCCCTGACCTGTAAAACACCTTTTTTGCAAAGGACCACCGAAGGACTGTTATGGCCATGTTTGGTTCCAAATGGCTCAGTAGTTTCAGAGAAGAAGATTTTTGAAAGTGTTTTCCCATAGGGTCCAATGTTAAAAATATGTTTCCCGCTGGCAGCCATCTTGAATATCGCCCTGACCTGAAAAACATCTTTTTTGCAAAAGACCACCGAAGGACTGTTATGGCCAAGTTTGGTTCCAAATGGCTCAGTAGTTTTAGAGAAGAAGACCTTTGAAAGTGTTTGCCCATAGGGTCCAATGTTAAAACTATGTTTCCCGCTGGTGGCCATCTTGGAAATTGCGCGATCCTGAAAAACACCTTTTTTGTAAGGGACCACCAAAGGACTATTGTGGCCAAGTTTGATACCAATTGGCTCAGTAGTTTCAGAGAAGAAGATCTTTGAAACTGTTTTCCCATAGGGTCCAATGTTAAAACTATGTTCCCTGCTGGCGGCCATCTTGGAAATTGAGCGGACCTAAAAAACGCCTTTTTGTAAGGGACCACCAAAGGACTATTGTGGGCAAGTTTGGTTGCAATTGGCTCAGTAGTTTCAGAGAAGAAGACCTTAGAAAGTGTTTTCCCATAGGGTCCAATGTTAAAACTGTTTCCCGCTGGCGGCCATCTTGGAAATCGCTCGGACTTAAAAAACACCTTTTTGTAAGGGACCACCCGAGGACTATTGTGGCTAACTTTGGTGCCAATGGGCCCAGTAGTTTCAGAGGAGAAGATCTTTGAATGAAAAGTTTACGACGGACGGACGGACGACGGACGCAAAGTGATGGCAAAAGCTCACCCTGGCATAGCAAAGTGAGCTAAAAATCACAAACTTTGAAGGAAAACATCTAAAGACTATTGTAACCAAGTTTGGCTCCAACTGGCTCAGTGGGTTCAGAAGAGAAGACATTTAAATGCATTTCCCATAGGGTCCCTATGCTAAACTGTGTTCAACGCTGGCAGCCATATTGGATGAGGTACAAAAGCAACAAGAGTGGACCCTAATAGATGTCTCGCCCGTCCCTGCTTGTCGCTATTAAAACAGTCATGCACTACTCAAGAGCAACCTACAAGCCAAATATTATTACCATTCCACTTACAGTAATTAAGAAACTATTCTAATCAGAAACACTCAACTTTGTTCACTAGACCATGAAATTGAGGTCAAGGTCAAAAGCCATATGGCAGACGGACATGTACTAACCAAGACCAAGCTATATACCAAATATCATTGACCTATGGCTTGTAGTTATTGAGAAACAGACTTAAGCAAAGAAACTTAACCTGGTCACTGGACCGTGAAATTGAGGTCAAGGTCAAAAGCCATATGGCAGACTGACATGTACTAACCAAGACCAAGCTATACACCAAATATCATTGACCTATGGCTTGAAGTTATTGAGAATCAGACTTAAGCAAAAAAACTTAACCTGGTCACTGGACCGTGAAATTGAGGTCGACGTCAAAAGCCATACGGCAGACTGACATGTACAAACCAAGACCAAGCTGTTTACCAAATATCATTTACCTATGGCTTGTAGTTATCGAGAAACAGACTTAAGCAAAGAAACTTAACCTGGTCACTGGACCGTGAAATTGAGGTCAAGGTCAAAAGCCATATGGCAGACGGACATGTACTAACCAAGACCAAGCTATATACCAAATATCATTGACCTATGGCTTTTAGTTATTGAGAAACAAACTTAAGCAAAAAAACTTAACCTGGTCACTGGACCGTGAAATTGAGGTCAAGGTCAAAAGCCATATGGCAGACGGACATGTACTAACCAAGACCAAGCTATATACCAAATATCATTGACTTCTAGCTTCTAGTTATTGAGAAATGGACTTAAGCAAAAAAACTTAACCTGGTCACTGGACCGCAAAATATAGGTCACGGTCACATGATTTTGGGTCCGACAGATAGGGTTCGCCGTAAGCTACATATGGACCAAATATAAAGTTCCTACATCAATGGCTTCTGTATTAAAACTTGAGTTTACGCCGCCGTCGCCGTCATACTTTGCACGCCTATGTCTCGCTTTCGCGACTTTCGTCGCGGGCGAGACAAAAATCACAAACTTGAAAGGGGACCACCCAAGGACTTTTGTGACAAAATTTGGTCCCTATTGGCTCAGTGGTTTAGAGAAGATCTTTGAATGCATTTCCCATAGGGTCCTATGTTAAACTATCTTCCCTGCTGGTGGCCATCTTGGATGAGATGCGAACCTGCTGGATATATGTAGAAATTGAAGTTCTGGAAAACTTCAACACTTTTGCAATTCACATTTAATCTAAATATCTCAAACAGTTTTTGAAATAAAAGTAAAAACGTTAAAAAATTTTGTGAAAATTCAAAGAAAAAGTGGCAATAACAAAATTGCAGGACATGTAGATCTTACTATGCTGACCATTTTTGTTATATAAACTTCACTTCTATCTTCTACCATTTTCAATATATAAGACCAGAAGTAATGAAAAACTGAAAATTTTACAGAAAAGGCGCAATAACTCCCAGACGGGTAAATGGATATTCTCCACAATTGCAGGGCAGGTAGATCTCATCATGCTGATCATTTTTACTCCTTTCAGAATTTTGATATCTGTAATGGTTTTCGAGTAATTTGCAAAAAACAGCAATTTACCCCTATGGTCTATTTTTAGTAACAGTGGCCATGTTGTTTGGTCTACGGACATAAAAATCACAAACTTGAAAGAGCATAATCTGATGATGATTCAGGCCAAGTTTGCTTAGTATTGGCCCAGTAGTTTCAAAGGAGAAGATCTTGGAATAAAAGTTAATGGACGGACAGACAACAGACGCCGAGTGATGGCAAAAGCTCACATGGCCTTTGGCCAGGTGAGCTTATAAAAAAATAATAAAAAAAAAAATAAAATACTTAAATTTTTTGGCTAATTGTATTGTTTGATCATAATACCTTCAATAATTCTCGGAAAGTATATATTATTTGGAAAATAAACATTACCTAAATTCAATATATTTAATTGACAAATTAATGGGTGAATTCCTGTCCTTATCATCCTTCCCCATGGTTATATCAGCCTGCAGAGCCTTTCTGCAAAAGCCGTATCTGGTTGACCCGGATATATCAAAGGATTCTCCCAAAGTTTCAAAGGCAATAACTTTTTTTCAAGGTTTCAAACGAAATCAAATTTGTAACATTAAACATCTATTGCATTTGCTCTTTCCGATTAGGTATTCAGAACAGAATCATGATTGCACAAATAGATAAACTAGATGTCAGAAAAATTGTAGAAACTAGGTCGTTGATATATCCTGCAGAGCTTTGACGTTTTCACATTATGACGTCATAAAAGCTCCAAGCAACGATAGAATGTTGTAACAACCAAAGGTTGCGGCAAAATTCAAAATCGACATTATTTAGAGAATTTCGGTCAGTTACAAAACCTTTGCCAATAAAATGATAAAAAAAAACTACAAAACATCTTTTAAGCTGAAAATTGCTGAAAAGGCGAGAATGGCATGTATGTCGAATTTCCCGCGCAACTTTGAGAGAATTTGAAAATTCAGTTCAATAATTACAAATCTAAAATGCAAAATAAAGGATGATAAACAAGTTATCAGGCTTTTGACAGCTGATGTATTGTAAAATATCACCCCACTCGCCAGAATATGAAGCTTGGGGCTCGTTCGCTACGCTCACTTGCCCCTTTGCTTCATATTCTGGCACACGGGTTGATATTTTACGATATATTGCTGTCAAGAGCCCGATAACAAATACTTATCACATTTTAATGTTTTTTTTTGTTTGTTTTTTTTTTTGTTTACAGTAATTGAACTTTTTGTGGTTTTCATTCTTTTTAATATTTTGATTCAAACTGTATTTCAGGAAGAGTTAGTGTTTTAGTAATAACATTCTGATCTTGGTATTTTGTTGTCATACTATGAACATAAATACTTACCATCTGCGGTATAGCTTATTTTACATGTTATATTATCCCTGGTTATCTCCCCTTGTAGAGGTGGATCTATTATGGTTTGACATATCATTGCTACATTCATAGTTACCCTGGTATACTTTCCATCCTAAACAACAAAAACAAAAATAACAAACAATTTCACATAAACAAGTAAAGGTCATAATAATATATTTCTTATGGTAAACAATAATCATAAGTAATCACATTAAAATAATTTTAAACATTTCAAACAACTATCTTTAACATACTGCATTGCTTATTCAAGTGTGGAATGAGATTATAAGGAGTTTATTTAGGTATATCCAATTTTCTACATTTCTTCTGACATTAAAAAGGATAAATAATTAAAGCTAGTCTCTTCCTGGATTTATCATTACTCCACCTATAAAACTTTGCTTTTAGAACTGTTGAAATAAAGTCCCTTTTTTATATATCAAATTATTAATCATAGTTCAAAAATTTTTAAAGCACTAAGTAGAGAAAACATGGAAAAATGTACAAATCTCAGATTTCATATTTCTATTTTCAGCCTTATCTTTTTAATCTTTTTTTAACAACTTGACAAGGCTCCCACGAGCTTTTATGGCTCAATGGCCAACATGGACAGCGTAAATAACCTCAATGTTAATTGGTCTCGTTTGTAAATAGACCTCGATGTTACATGCCAGATGTTGAGCTTTGTTCTAAGATGATGTCAATCTTCGAACTGATGCTGACTTACTGGACATTTATTTAAAGGGCAACTAAGGACACTTGGGAGCAACTGGAAAATAAGTTCCAGAGGAGAACTTCTAATGCATTTTTTTTTCTTTTTTTTCAAAATAATAATTTGGTTGTAGAAAGATCTTTAGAACTTCAAAATTGCAACAAGCTCAATTACTGATCAAAATCACAAAAACAGCGACAGTGAAAAATCTTCTCATATCATGAGGAATTGAAACCTACTGGAACTTTTGGGTGGCTTGTACTATAATTTACAACCATCCAACGATCTGGTTCACCATCACTTCCTGATAAATGTCTTTTATGTGACCAAAATAAGGCATCTCTCTGAGAGGCAGGCCACACACGCTTTATCACATTGTGTAAAATCACAGTGTCTTCTGATTCCCATTCAACAGCTACTGTACTATCAAGGGTTACTGAAAGAAACATATTTAACATAAATAAAACATCTCTTAAATATAGTTTTAGATGGACAAAAATGGCATCTTCTAATACATGAAGTCTTTATGTTTCTCATAAATAATCTGTTGACGCAGAATATGTCTCGGCTTACCCATGCATCACATGAATCTGCACATTGATCTTTAGCAGCAGCCATGATAACAAAATGTAGGTCTTAATTTGTGTGCACAACCTGCTTACTAAAATCTTCATATGATTGTTCAAGCATGATAGAGGGGTCAAGGCCACCATCTGAATGTGTATAATCCTCAGGATGCAATTTGCACTGCATGTCAAATATCCAGTGGCTGCAAAATTTCAAAGTCAGTGGAGCATGACTGCAGGCCATAGACATAAAACGCCACTGAAACTGATCTCAATCATGATAATGCAACTGCAGAAAAAAGATCAATGGGCTACTATGAGTGGTTGATGTTAAATGGACCCAAGAAAAAACTTAAAACATTTGATAATCAAAACAATGCAAAATTTCGAAGTCAGTGGAGCATGACTTGGGGGGGGGGGGGGGGGCACACACATAAAATGCCACTGAAACTGATCTGTACTGATGCTAATGCAACTGCATACCATATATTAAGAGGCTAGGACAGGTGGTTGATGTTTAACACACCCAAGAAAAAACTTAAACAATTGTGAACGCCGCCGCCAGAATCACCATACCTAAGTCTCGCTTTTTTCACCTATCATCGAAGGCTCAATAAAAAGGTGCAAATTTAAGATGAAGAAAACAATAATGAAATGATGGAATTGTTACATTTAACCATGTGTTATATTCTATTTCATCCCACTCCAATTTCATTTCCCTGCAGTCATCTAATTAGAGCATATCGAAACTGGTGTTGTCGGAAGGGCCCCGCAATTTCGATCCTGAAACTCTGGGCAAAAGTAAAAATAAGATGAGTGTGGATACAAATTCTGTTTGACACACTAATGTTTTGATACAGTAATTTGCTGGATACAGTGATTTCTTGAAGTTTTACCAAACTTTATCATTTCTTAGCTTCAGACTAAATATCAAGTCATTTAAAGTTC
>MJUU01047111.1:42033-62856 GCA_002080025.1 Modiolus philippinarum | reverse complement strand
AAAATTTTGTTCATAGAAAAAAATCAAAGTATCGGCAAACAGGAAGTGGATACCCGACAAACTTGAAAATTGCTTACACAATACAAGTCATCATTTCCAAGCACCAGGCCAAATTTCAAATCATTCCCTATAGTATAAGCGAAGAAATCTATGAGGAAAATTCCATTCAGAGAAAAAAAATCAAAGTATCAGCAAACAGGAAGTGGATACCCGACAAACTTGAAAATTGCTTACACAATACAAGTCATCATTTCCAAGCACCAGGCCAAATTTCAAATCATTCCCTATAGTATAAGCCAAGAAATCTATGACCATAAATTTGTTTAAAGTAAAAAAATCAAAGTATCGGCAAACAGGAAGTAGAAGTCCGACAAACTTGAAAATAGCTTACACAATACACCTCATCATTTCCAAGCTTCAGACCTAATTTCAAATCATTCCCACTTATATAAGCCAAGAAATCTTTGACGAAAATTTCATTCAGAGAAAAAAATCAAAGTATCGGCAAACAGGAAGAGGATACCCGACAAACTTGAAAATTGCTTACACGATACAAGTCATCATTTCCAAGCTCCAGACCAAATTTCAAATCATTCTCTATTGTAGAAGCCAAGAAATCTGTGACGAAAAATTTGTTATTGTAAAAAAATCAAAGTCTCGACAAACAGGAAGTGGAAGTCCGACAAACTTGAAAATTGCTTACACAATACAACTCATCATTTCCAAGCTTCAGACCAAATTTCAAATCCTTCCCACTTATACAAGCCAAGAAATCTTTGACAAAAAAAATTGTTGACGGACAGACAAAGTGGAAACTATAGGGCACCCGCATCTTGATGCAGGGCCCTAATAATTATGTCTACTGTCCTCAAATAAGGCTTTTAAACTCGAAATAATTTTCAAATCCCCTATTACACTGTTTTACTCTCACAATTTAGTCAAAGGCTAAAGTTTGTCTTTATACAATATTCTCTTACGGCATTGCATTTATTGCATGTTGTGTCAATAAATAGAAATTCATTTTGTGAATATCTATTTTCACAGAAATTTATTTTAATATGAATGTATTTTGTCTTTTTCTGAAAGCGTTTCAACAAAATATCACAAATGTAGATTCAAAATTCCAAAACGTAATATCAAGAAATATCTAAAAATCTAGGTATTCATAAGCAAGAATTCATTCAACATACAAATTTGAACTGTTTCATAATTTACAGGTCCAGGTCAGTTCTTATGCCATAATTGATATCTAAATTAGATGATTGAAGAAATGGCATACATCATTTATACATGTTGTCACCAAATAAGGTACACTTAAATAACAAAATAATATACTCACAGTCCCAGTTCATTTTAACATCTATATCCCAGAAATGATGGCATACTTCATGACCAGTAAAACCCTGTAAAATAACATGTATGTATGTATGATAAGAGGTTTATTCAATCTGTTTTAATACGTTTTTGTTCATTGTAAATGCATATAAAAATGAAGTCGATAAGAGATGTACCTGAAAAACAGAGACAGTATACTTCACCTGAATACTACATCCGTACGGATGGACGAACAGACAAGGGTAAAACAATATGCCCCCGAATTTTCGTCGCGGGGGGATAACAAACAATCTTTCGATAAAACACGATTGCTATGCGTAGCTATGTGTCCCCCACAGCTGCAATAAAGTGGAAGTGCAATGTGTTACAAGGTAAATGGAAATTTAGAGGTACTATTGTATTGAGTCCACAAAGTGGACCTGTCTTGCAGTATGCATTAAGTCGATAAAGTCCCATAACTCCCAGAAAATTGTCGAATCAAAATGGTGGCAAAATATGATCAAGTATTTATGGTGGCAAACGATCATACAAAATTTCAGCAAAATCCATTCAGTGGTTTCTGAGTAGTTGCGTCCACAAAGTGGACCTAAAGTTTTCCTATGTTGTAGTATGCATTAAGTCAATAAGGTCCCATAACTCAGTAAAATTTTTCGAATCAAAATGGCAGCATAATATGATCAACTATATAGGACGGCAAACAACCATGCAAAATTTCAGCAAAATCCCTGAATTGGATTTTGAGGAGTTGCTTCCACAAAGTCTTCCTATCTTGTAGTATGCATCAAGTTGATAAAGTCCCATAACTCATGTAAAATTTTGTTTGCGAATCAAAATGGTGGCAGGGTATGATCTACTGCATTAGGTGGCAAACAGCCAAGCGAAATTTCAGCAAAATCCTTTAATTGGATCTTTAATTGGATTTTGAGGAGATGTGTCCACAAAGTTTCATAACTCCCGTAAAATTTGTCGAATCAAAATAGCAATATGATCAAGTACACATGGTGGTAAATGTTCAAAACAAAATTTCAGCATTATCCGTTCAAAGGTTTCAGAGGAGTTGCACCCACAAAGTGTTCCTAAGCTATAGCATGCATTTAAGTCGATAAAGTCCCATAACTCCTGTAAAATTTGTCAAATCAAAATGGCGGCAAGATACATTATAGCAGGTAATTTTCGCAGATGGACTTAAATCGCAAAAATAAATTCTGCAAATATTTTATTTATTCTCATGATATATATAGGATCTTTGATAATCCCCGAAAATTTAAAACGCTTAAATTTTTGGCATACATTTCCCACTCAAATCTGCAAAATTTTTGACCCATGAAAATAACCCGAAAAACGGTATGATCAACTACAGTTGGTGACAAACTGCGGCAGGGGACAAAAATTCAAGTATGGGCAACTTCAAATTGCATGAAAAAGTAGCATTTTTCAATTTTTCTATGAGGTAAGTAACTTTGCTTTGTAATTTTACCAAACAGAGTGAGTGTATCTTTAAATATCCTTTTAAATTTTTCAAGATTTCAGTTCCGCCAGTTAGTACGACACACAGGAGTTATAACGTTAATAAATCTGGAAGAAAAAATTAGTCCGGTGAGTTTTGAATATTAAACTAACTGAATCAAATTTTGAAATGCCCTGTTTTTATGTTGTCAGAAGTGGAAATCATTAGGACTTAAGCCTCATGAATTTTTTTTAGACCACAGGAAAATTACAAGACATGTTCATCAGTATTTCATTTTAATTTCTTTATATATCTACCTTGACTGTATGGCAAGCTTTTAATGGATCCACGACAACACCATCTATTTCTATTTCTCTTGTATATACTTTGAGGTCTCCTTCTTCAGCTATACATCTCCACTGACTGTCCCCATCAGTACCTCCTGTCATCCTGGATATATGTTCATTGGTTATTCTGTTAATCTGAAGGAATAAACAAACTATCTATAATATCAACCATTTTACCACAGCCATTTTGTTTGTTTTCCAGGGCCCTCAGGAGACAGCAATGTTGAGATCTAAGCCAATCCTGGCTCTATCTTTTATTTTTTATGTTTATTCTTACATTTGACATTAAATGTATACATACTTTTACCTTTTATCGCAGTTCGACAAGAATTTTTACTAGTTCGTTTATTTATGCTTACATGAACTGTTTGACCGCACTCATCAATTTATAGTATCCACCCATTTAATCCCAAATCATTATCCCAAGTAAATAAGGATATACAGTCAAACCTGCCTTGTCCTTCCTGAAGGTGACCAATCAGGTTTCACTGTATGTTCATTTGTTATTCTTTTTATTTAGTGGAATAAACGAATTATCTTACAATATCAATCCCCTTGTTCCCAAAGTTTTACAACCTCTAAACTCTATAAAGGTCACTAGCTGGAGTTACATTTACTTTTTAAAAATCCAAGTCTTACCATTCTTTGTAAAATGTCATCAGATCAAACTGATAAGTATGAAAAAAGGAAAGAGATACAGAAAACACTCTCACAAAGAAATGTACATTTTTTGTTCAAATAATCTTTGATTAATTACAAAATATTGTACAGACACATCCTTATTTATATACTTATACCGAATTCAATAGTTCATTAGAATTGCAGCTGAACTTCGATGGCTGGAAAACTATAGATATCTTGAACCCTTTTTTCTGGTCTCTTTGGTAAAGTTAAAACAATTCCACCTCAATAGCTTGAATAATCCTTTAGCTCTATTACCATTTTCATCAGTCCCTTGCAATTGGGTATTTGGAGCCAAATTGGACTGTAATTAAGAAGTGTAGCCTTACCCTATGTCACAAGTTTAAAAGAAGGGGTATATGTTGCAGCAGACTTACCTCTTCATATAATCTATTAGATGGAGATAATGATATCTTAGGTTGTATTATTTCTCCAAGTTTTTGCTGAAAAAGATAACAATTAAATAAGTATTACATGGATACTGATCATCAAACACAACAAGAATTGTCCCCCAATGACAGCCAAAATATACTCCTTGCTAATTGAACCCTGAATCTATATGGTAAGTGCAAATTTATGTTGTTGTGGACACAATACAGGTATGGACACAGTACAAGTGTCAACACAACACAAGTATGGACACAATGATATAATCTTGAAGAAAAAAACAGGAGTTCTAGTGAAACACTCTAGAGAAATCATGAAAATATAAAAATCACCCTTGTTTGGCCTTTTAGGCATTTTACACAATAAAATCATATGTGTTACAGAAATTTCATTATAACACATTGATAAGAACTTGTCAAGAGGATTACAATGAAAAAAGTGTTTCTCTCCTACAGCTTGATTTCACAATACCTACGCTTTGAATTATTTCTTTGAAAATTGTCAAGGTCCAAAAAAATCATTGCAGTAGGAATAAACAAAAGTCCCAGTCAAATTATCTCCCCTTCCTGTTTTCGTACAATGATTGTATTCCCTCATGCATAACTCCATATAGTCTGTTTCCTTTCTGTAAAGTTAATCCAAATCCTTCAAGTTGCTTGAGAGGAGTTGCGCATACAAGGTAATCCAGGCATAGGGAATAAGCGAAAAATTAAAAGTCTAATGATCTCCCCTTTCCGGTTAAGCACAATTATTACAATCCTTCATGCACATCTCATTATAGAGTCCTTCCTTTGTGTGAAGTTTCATCAATATCCTTCTAGTGGTTTAAGAGGAGTTGCAATTACGCAGTAACCCAAGCATAGAGAATTAACAAAATGTCAAAGTCAAACTATCTCTTCTTCCTGGTTTTTGACAATAATTATATTCCTTTATGCATATCTAGATATATTGTCCTTCCTTTGTGCAAAGTTTCATAAAAATCCTTCCAAAAGTTTAAAAGGAATTGCGCTTAGGAGGTAAGGCAAACACAGGGTTGTTGGTGTGGACACAATACAGGTGTGGACACTTTTCACAAGGGTTCCAATGAAAATCAGACAAATATAAAATTCACCCTTTTTAAGCCCATTTACATTTTACACAAAAATCATAAGCATAAGAAAAAATTTCATTACAACACTTTGAAAACAACTTTTCAAAAGGATAACAATGAAAAAAGTTTGTCTCTCCAACAGTTTGATTTCACAATATCTACGCTTTAAATTCTCTTTAAAAAAAAAGATCATTGCAGAAGGAATCAAAAAAAGAAAGTCAAAGTCAAATTATCTCCCTCCCTGGTTTCTTACAATAATTACATTCCTTCATGCACATCTCCATATAGTGTTCTTCCTTTGTCTAAAGTTTCATCAAAATCCTTCAAGTGGTTTAAGAGGAGTTGTGCTTACGAGGTAACCCATACACAGGGAATCAATGAAAATTCAAAGTCAAATTATCTCCCCTTCCTGGTTTCCGACAATATTTATATTTCTTCATGCATATCTACATATAATGATCTTCCTTTGTGTAATGTTTCATCAAAATCCTTCAAGTGGTTTAAGAGAAGTTGCGCTTACGAGGTAACTCATAGGGAATCAACAAGTCAAAAGTCAAATTATCTCCCCTTCCTTGTTTCAGACAATAATTATATTCCTTCATGCACATCTACATATAGTGTTCTTCCATTGTGAAATGTTTCATCAAAATCCTTCAAGTGGTTTAAGAGGAGTTGTGCGTACAAGGTAATCCATACACAGGGAATCAATGAAAAGTCAAAGTCGAATTATCTCCCCTTCCTGGTTTCGGACAAAAATCATATTCCTTCATGCACATCTCCATATAATGTCCTTGCTTTGTGTAAAGTTTCATCAAAATCCTTCAGGTGGTTTAAGAGGAGTTGTGCTTACGAGAAGTGTGGACAGACGGACGGACAGACAGACAGACAGGGTGATTACTATATACCCCCAAAACTTTTTTTGCGGGGGTATAATAATTAATGTATGAAAATTGATTTTTGACTTAATTTTGAAAGAATTTCAAAATAGGATATAATTCAAAATATATCTGGTCTTTGAGTTTTGAATAAAATTTGTCCTCATTTCTATTCTACTATTTTTCACATCTACATAACACATTTGAACTTCCCCTAATCAGAACTATATATTGTACAGCAGGTCTTTTTTAATGGTTGTAAATTTTGGTTTTTTTTGAGGTAAAAATTTATAGAAAAAATTTGGGTGGTTTTTATTTTGGCAGTTGTAAAAAAAAAGCTTGGAAAAATTTTGGCTGTCTGGTAGGTCTAGTTTGTAATTTTTTATGTCAATAATGATATTCCTTTGTGGATACAGTAAAACCTGTTTTGAGAGACCACCCTTGGGCCAGGCAAAAGTGGTCTTTCAAGACAGGTGGTCTTTCATAGGAGGTCAGCTATTTTCAGTGATCAATTTTTCTAAAAGATGTGTACATATTTTACATAGTATTTGTACAATAACATTTCTGTGAATTATTTCTCTAAAGAAGTTTCTAGACTCTATTACTATAAATTGTAATACTTTTCTTTACCTTATTTCAAAAAAGTTCCAATGCACATAATATAGAACAGAATATTTTTATTACATGTAGGTAAAATTAATTTGTTCATTTAAAATTGCATAATGAAAGGTAAACATTATCAATAAATGTGTCAAACTCAATTGACAGAGGACAAGCCATACAGGTAATTATGGGATAAATGTCACAGTTGACTAATTGAAAGTGAATAGAATTGTTTTCTCTTTATAAAAGAATTAATTAGGAGTGTTGAGGTTCTCTCACAATTATTATGTGATAAGTCTTTTAAACCAAACAAGGATGTTCATTCATTCATATTTTCTGAGATTTTTGGTTCATGGTTCCCTCATTCTTATTTTCTGAAATGTTTGGTTCATGGACATACCATAAAAATTACAAGTTATTTCCCCTAACATGGCACGTTTTGTAAACAAACTTATTTTGAGACTCTCACTAATAAAAGTTATGACTATCATACAGTGGTCAAAAGTAGAGCACATACAACAATCTGGATGATATTTTATTGGGATGAAGTAAATTTCAATGAGGCTGACAATTTGCAAATTACCGGCAATGTCAGACCTATATGCATCAGTTTGCACATCAAAACCAACTTTTCTGGTCATTAAAAGACAACAGACTTGTGCCAGAATCAACTATCCTCCCATTGTATTTGAAGAAACATTTCAGGTTTACCGAAATTGGTCATTTTTAAGTTATTTTTACCACTTCCGGTTGAGTTGTTGAACGATGATTGTCAACTCGTGTCATCTTTTTAGACACCTTTAAGGTATTTTTATAAAAAGTAGTCGCTCATAACAGGCTGTATTTGCATTTTGTGCACCTTTTTACCGGTCGTTGGTTGCTAACGACAGAGTGATTTGTACACCAAAATGATCCGTGACCACTGTTGGCGGTCTGAAAAGCCAGGTGGTCGTTCATAGGAGAGGTTGTTCAAATCAGGTTTTACTGTATAATCAATCCAAGTTGTTTCTAGTTAAACATTTGATCCTGGTTGTGTTGATTATTCAAATGTCTTGCTATGTTTTTAAAGTCCTGACAATAATGAATTTTCACCTCTAATGTGTCAATCTTGGATAATTTGAAATCTCAGATATATATATGTTAGAGTAAATGTGTGTAATTGGTAATTTCATGAAATTACTAAAAATTTAGGAATTACGTGTAATTCCTAATGGGTCTAGTAATTTTGTGAAATCACTGAATTTTTTCAGTAATTTCATGAAATTACTGAATTTTTTATAGAATTTTACACACATTCAAAAATCAAAATCTTTCAAAATTCTTTATCAAATTTACTTTTACACTTACATACAATGTATTGGTATGTATTATAGAGACTTAAATATATCTTTGAGTAGTTTAATGAGGATTGATTCTCTTCTGTAGCTTGTGATTACCTCTCCTAACTTTAAAAATTAAATATAGATTCTTAGGTCTCACTGTTCATATTTGATCCAAACCATTTACATGTACACGTAAAAATGTCTCAAAGCAGCAAGAAAATTATATTTATAGCAATTCCTAGCCACTTATTAACAGCGTCAATCTTTCCAATATAAGTTTCACCTATATTTCTTAATTGTAGCCTAAATTTGACCTTCTGATTATTGGACGTTTGGACAAATGGACCTGCGGTCCAAAGAACTTTCAGACCAAAATGGCCTTCAGACTAATGGACCTTCGAACCAATAAACCTTCCGACTATTACACGGTCCACTATTCAGGTACCTTTTAAACTTGCTATAAGATATGGCGAGTTGTCTGGCTCATACTCGCGAAAGCAATATCTGCCATGTTCTTGATAATCACTGATAATGTACAATTATGGCACTTCCAAGAGATCAATATGGGGTTCAACGGAGCAATCAAGTAATATTGAATGAGGGTTTACCCCGAGTTCAATATTATCTTTTGCGCTCCGTTAAATTCCATATTGATCGAGTATAGAAGTGCCATAATTGTTTTATTATATTTGATTGACATGTCTTAAGTCACTTATGACAAACAAAAGGGGCATGGTATATCTTAATCACTTGATAATCACTGATAGAGCCCAGTTGCCTACAAATAGACTACTTAAGCAAGGGTACCTTACCCAAAACTTAAAGTCATCACAACAGAAGTTTTACGGCCGACATCACGATTTTGTGGATCATTACAGGATATCTGTTTCCCAGATGACAACAGATCTTTGCCTCTACAACTAAAGTATGTTTTTCTTTCCTTGATCATGTTGATATCGGATTTGACTTTACTACCAGATTTGACATGTTCAACACGACAGTAGTCTTATAAGAATCAGGAGATGATTACTCTACCGGTACACCTAATCTCACCCATGGTTTTTATTGGGTCCGTATTGTTCATCTGTATGTGCTGTCAATTTTCTTTTTAGTCCCGTACTCAAGTGGTGTCCTTGTTTCTTAGTGTTTCAGATGTTGCTTGTGTCCATGGATTGTTCATTCTTTTGACTGACGGTTTGGTTCTCACTTACTTTACGAAACTGACAACATTTTGGATTTTCAAAGGTAATAACTGCTTGTCAGGCAGCAAAGAGAAAGTGAATTGGAGATGGACAAGTATTTTGAAATTTTGTTGCAAACCTGAATGCACAAAGAAAACTTGCAATTGTTTAAAAGCTAGTGTGATAGTGTATTTTTTTGTCATCACAGTACCACATGGTAAAAATATGTACTCGTCATAAAAAATATCATGTTATATTTTCATGATAAAAGTCATAAAAGTATTTTTAAACCACTAAATATATTTGGATTGCTGAATACATAAATTTTCAGAACTATAATTGTTTATTCATCAAAATGAAAATTTAGTAAATGTGTGTAAAATTCAAGATTTTTTTCAGTAATTTCATGAAATTACTAGACATTTTAGGAATTTCATGAAATTCCTAAATCACCTATTAATTACATGAAATTCCTAAAAATTTTAGTAATTACACATAATTCCTGATGACACACACTTACTGTAACATATATACTCAAAGTAATTTAACAGTCCTAAAAGTACTCTGATATTTCAATATCCAATTAACAAGAGATGCAATTTCTTTAATAGGCAACTGATTAGAAAAAATTATGTAACCTCTTTCCTTAATCACATTTGATGCACAATGTCCATCACAGCTTTCCGATTTCAACTGAATTCTTTACAAGTAAAATGTTGACACGAAAAAATTTTCTGCGCAGTTATTGACCTTTAATCAGCATAGGTAAGAGAATACAGATATTTGTAAATTGACCGTTTCAATGATTATACCTGATTGTAGGCAAACATGTTACCTTGAAGTTCCTAAATTCTTCCGTAAATGTTGGTTTACAGTGTGAGACAACCGATGTGAGATCGATGCACGCGACCTCGTCTCACATGGGTAAACGACCAACCAAAAGTAACCATGACGAAACGTCATAAAACACTTGATGTCACAAAGTAAGGTACACTCAAATGGGGACAACGTAACTCTCACAGTATAGGCTTCCAGATGTTTGTTGTTGTATTTTACGGAAGAAATAGCTACTTGCATTCGATCAAAATCAAAGATCGGGGTATCTTTCACTCATGTAAGAAATTCATCGTCTTATTCTCTTGTTTCGCTGAGCTCCACTCAAGAAAAGACGGAATTTCTTACATTCATGAAAGATACCCAGATCTTTGATCTGCTCTCATGTAAGAAGCTATTAATCTTAAATTTTAGCTGAATTTATTTGGGCGGTTTCAGTTGGACCGCTAAAATACAGTAAAATATGCACCCTGAGAAGAAAACCCTCTACTATTGGGGTGAATAAAGTAAATAAATCTCCATTACTTTCTATGTTAATTTCTAAGACAATGAACACTCATTGTAATTTTCTCGTAATTAATCGAGAACTTTTATATCTAATTCAGTAAAATATAAATGTAGGTCTATTTTTTGGCACCGTCAAAACATAGGGTCATGCGGCATTTTTTTTTTAGCCATTTCCGTGAATTGAAAACGGATATAGCAATTTCGCACTGAATTCCTTACTTAGACCCAGAGATGCCAACCCCATCTGATGAAAAATAGGAGTATTCACTGCACTAAGCGGGGTCCTCTCACGATCACTGGTCATGGGCAGCTCAAGGCTCCCAGAAGCTCTGGGGATTCAGAAACTTTTGGGCTTTTGTATCTAACAATCACGTTTCTGTCAAGATCTGCCATTTTTATCAATCTGATATCAGACAAGCGCTTTTTTACATGGGATTTTCAAGCATGGAAGTGATCAATATTATAAAACTCCATCAATTTCCGTCCCGATTACGAAAAAATTCCGATTGGAAAAATCGGAGTTTTTTCATGACAAGATCGGAGAGCAGATTTTTGGCATAAAAATCGGGGAAACTCCACCGAAATCGGAGGGGTTGGCATCTGTTTGACCCCCCCTCCCTTTCTTTAAACTCGCTATGAAAAAATGTAGAACGTTTTCAGGTTACTTCCTTGGCTTTTTAAACATCACATATGAACTAGCTTTTAAAAAATATGTATTTCAAATAATATCCTCTGATCATCTAATTATAATTCTTCATTACATTACTAAAAGCTCTCCCCAAAATGGGCGGTGCTTAATGATGTCATGTTTATTTACTGAATTCATCCCTATACAGTAGGCCTATAACAAGTGAAGATTTATATGTGCCAAGAAAGACAATTCATACATTGTAAAACTGGATTTCAATAACTTTTCAAATGTTTTGAGGCAATCACTAATGTATGAGTGTTAAGGTAGTTCGAGCCTAATAAAAATATCAGACAGAATTTTTTTATTTTAAGATATTTTGTAGTTCTTAGCCCCTTTGTTAAAACCAGAGGCTCCCAGGAGCCTGTATCGCTCACCTGGTTTGTATTCGCTACAATCAAGCTTACATTGTAAGTTATACAGTTGAACTTCAGTCTCTCCAACTTTGGTAGCTCAAATACAACCATTATCTTGAACTGTATTTAAAGTCTGATCATGTTTTACTATATGTCTTTGTTGGACTTTTTTGACAACAAACATTCTTGCTAAGGACCATGTGCTTTGACACCAGTTTTGAAGTCGAGACATCATTTTGTAAATGGAGGTCAACGGCAATTTTTAACACCATAAAGTCACAACATCAATATCTATTTGGAAACCAAATTTTATTGGTCGGACAAAGTTGAATTTTCCAGCCTTATTTGGTGGCCAATTTGAAAATGGCAGGCAACAAACAATTTTTAACATCAGTTTTGAAGTTGCCACATCTATTCCTATTTGGAAACCAAATTTCATTGAAATCACACAATGTTGAATTTTCCCGCCTTTTTTGGCGGCCATTTTGAAAATGGCAGTCAATGAACAATTTTCAACAGCGGTTTTGAAGTCGCAACATCAATATCTATTTGGAAACCGCATTGAAATAGACAATGTTGAATTTTCCCGCCTTTTTTGGCGGCCATTTTGAAAATGGCAGTCAACGAACAATTTCTAACATCAGTTTTGAAGTTGCCACATCAATACCTATTTGGAAACCAAATTTCATTGAAATTGGACAATGTTGAATTTTCCCGCCTTTTTTGGCGGCCATTTTGAAAATGGCAGTCAACGAAAAATTTTCAACACCGGTTTTGAAGTAGCAACATCAATATCTATTTGGAAACCAAATTTCATTGAAATCAGACCATGTCGAATTTTCCAGCCTTTTTTGGCGGCCATTTTGAAAATGGCGGTCACCGAAAAATTTTCAACACCGGTTTTGAATTCGCAACATCAATATCTATTTGGAAACCAAATTTCATTGAAATCACACAATGTTGAATTTTCCCGGCCTTTTTTGGCAGCCATTTTGAAAATGGAGGTCAACAAACTATTTTCAACACCAGTTTTGAATTCGCAACAGCATGGCAAACATTTCATCATTTTACACTTAACCTTCATCTTCTATAGTTATGGAAATAAAAGACAAAAAATACAAAAATTAAAAAATTCAGTGAAAAAAGGGCAATAACTCCTTCAGGGCTGTTCCAGAAAAATTGACATGGGGGGTTTGAAGGCACTTTTTATTGACCCCCACAACCCATAGAATTCCTTCCCATATGTACAATACAAAAGGATGAAGAAAACACAACCACCCACAGAAATTTATATGAAGTGCCTTCAAAGGGTCCCAGACCAACTTTTCTGGAACAGCCCTCAAGGGGTTTTGGATTTTCTTCAAAATTTTAAGGGTGGTTAGATCTTGATATGCTGAACATTTTTGCAATTTAAAGTTGACCTCCATCTGTTATAGATTTTCAAATAAAAAATAAAATAAATTAAAATTTTGAAAATTTTACGGAAAAAGGGCAATAACTCCAAGACGGGCTTTCAGATTTTGGTCAAAATTGCAGGGGCTGGTAGATCTTGCCATGCTGATCATTTTTACTCCATGTCAGATTTTTGATATCTGTAACGGTTTTCGAGTTATTTGCAAAATACAGCAATTTACCCCTATGTTCTATTTTTAGTATCAGCAGCCATGTTGTTTGATCATCGGACTAATCGAATACAATTTTGAAACTGCATACCCTGGTGATGATTCAGGCCAAGTTTGGTTACAATTCGCCCAGCAGTTTCAGAGGAGAAGATTTTTGAAATTGTTGACGGACGGACGATGGACGCAAAGTGATGGCAAAAGCTCACTTGGCCTTTTAGGCCAGGTGAGCTAAAAATAAAATAAAAATGATATGTCACTGATCATCTTTTCCTGTAATCGGGCTTTGAAAATCAGGCCAAATTCAATATTTTTCAGCAATATTTACAAAGAATATATAGGGAACTGTGAGAACATGCTTATTGTTTAGCTCTCATATGAAATAAACATCAGAAAGATTTTTTTCATTTTTTGACATTTCAGAGGTATACATTTCAGCTATAAGTTGAGCTGATAAAATGTATATGTCACCTTTTAATTAAGAGAGATATTTTATATCGTTTACGAAACGGATTATATTCACGATAAAAGGGAGCTAATTCGCAGGAAAGTGTATGTCAATCTATTATGACTTCACAATGAAAAGTCCAAATAAGGAATATTCCGGCTTGAAAATCAAGTCATTCCGCATCCGACTTGTGTTTCGTAAATGCGCCAATCGAATGCACCTGGTATTAGTGTCGATCTACCTTAATTGTATTTGTAAATACCTTTTCATCATCTTTCTGCTCTAATTTGTCTAAACTAGCATCAACAGCATCATAAAATTCATCTTCTTTAATTTGGCAATGTGGTCCTTCCTATAAAAAACAATCATTTCATTGATTTAAGTATGATTATGTACAAAAGTAGGTATTAAGATGTATTACAAACATTGAATCATTTAGTAAATAGAACAAAAAAGAATTTTCCAGGTATATACTTTAGAAGTTAATATTTTTTGTTTCAATGAAGATGATGAAAGAATAAGTGATTTTTGTCAAAATGTGCCTCTTCTGAACGGAATCACATGCTGCAAACGCTAAAACATTAAGTGAAGTATGTTGAATTAAATATGTGATAATTAAATTGTATTTCAGAACATGCAATCTTGTGTAGCTTTTTATTCATGAATTATCACAATAGTTAACTAGAGGCTCAGAGACTGAGCCTGTATCTCTCACCTGACAAAATGCTTCTATGCCATGCATGACCACAAATGAAGTTTTTTACCAATGGTCTAAGCACCCATGTTTTTTGTCTGATCCTATTGAAATGAGTAATTTTTGAAGAGCACTTTCTATCATTTAGTTCAATTTGCTTAAATAGTTTCAGAGAAGATGATGAAAAGGATGGTTTTCTCATACCGAACTCCAAATGTTAAAATATGTTCTGTACTGGAGGCCATGTTTCTTGTCAGATCTAAATGAAATGAGAAATTTTTATAAAGAACCTTCCATACGTCATTCCTGTAAAGTAAGGTTGAATTTGCTTCACTGGTTTCAGAGGAGAAGATGAAAATGTGATTTTACCATAGGGTCCAATGTTAAACTATGTTGCGCACTGGCGGCCATGTTTTTTATTGAATTTGAGGGAATTGAGCAATATTTGTTAAGGACCTTTAGTACATCATTCCTGTAAAATTTGGTTGAATTTGCTTCTGAAGTTTCAAAGAAATGAAAATGTGATTTTCCCATAGGGTCAAACTATGTTCCAGGCTGGCGGCCATGTTTTTTTTATCAGTATGGAACAAAATGAGCAATCTTTGTTAACGACCTTTGGTACATCATTCCTGTTAAGTTTGGTTGAAAATATTATTTTCCCATAGGGTCCAATGTTAAACCTAAGTTCTGCCCTGGCAGCCATGTTTTTTATCAGATCAGAACAAAATGAGCAATCTTTGAAAAGGACCTTCCATACATCATTCCTGTAAAGTTTGGTTGACTTTGCTTTAGTCCTTTCAGAGGAGAAGATGAAAATGTGTGGTTCCCATAAGGTCCAATGTTAAACTATGTTTGGTGCTGGCAGCCATGTTTTTTATCGGATCGGAACGAAATGAGGAATCCTTGTTAAGGACCTTTAGTACATCATTCATGTAAAGTTTGGTTGAATTTACTTCAGTGGTTTCAGAGGAGAAGATGAAAATGTGATTTTTCCCATATGGTCCAAAATTTCGAGGGGTTACAGATAAAAGGGGCTATCTCTTTAACAAATATATATATCAATAGCACCTTCTTCCAGTAACCCCTCGCAATGTTAAACCTAAGTTCTGTGCTGGCCGTCATGTTTTTTATCAGATCAGAACCACATGACCAATCTTTGTAAAGGACCTTCCATACATCATTCCTTTTAAGTTTGGTTGAATTTGCTTCAATGGTTTCAGAGGAGAAGATAAAAATGTGATTTTCCCATAGGGTCCAAAGTTCCATGCTGGCGGCCATGTTTTTTATCGGATCCAGAGTAAATGAGCAAACTTTGTTAAGGACCTTTAGTACATCATTCCTGTAAAGTTTGATTGAATTTGCTTCAGCGGTTTCAGAGGAAAAGATGAAAATGTGATTTTTCTCATGGGGTCCAATGTTAAACCTAAGTTCCGCGCTGGCAGCCATGTTTTTTATTGGATCGGAACGAAATGAGCAATCTTTGTAAAGTACCTTCCATACATCATTCCTGTAAAGTTTGGTTGAATTTGCTTCAGTTATTTCAGAGGAGAAGATGAAAATGAAAAGTTAATGGACGGACGACAAGTGATGGCAATAGCTCACACTGACCCTACGGGTCAGGTGAGCTAATAAATGAATATCGGATTACATGTTTCACAATACCTCAAAATCTGGTCCCCCAATAACTAGTCTTGGTTGTTGTTTCATCTGATCTGCTGATACTGCTTTTAAAGCTTCTTCTGCTTTTTTCCTCCTTTCTATCTCCTGTAAAACAAAAGTATAAAATAACATTAAATATAATTTTAAAGTCTTCTTGAAAGTGGAAAAAAAAATCTGCCAGAAATTTGGCCAGACAAGTAATGGAAATTAACCACAAGAAGCTGGACTTGCAAGACAGCATTTACAAAAATTTAGAATACTATTATGTTTTCTCCAATCTGTTCCAGTTTTGTTCAAGTCAGATTTCAGCCATTGTGTATGTGTATTCCCTTGTCAGACTTGGATACAGTTTGCATAACTTTTGTGATTTAAAAAAAAATGCATAAAGAAAGGCTGTGTTCACATTGAAAGTAGATATGATCGATCCAAATTAGGATCAATTCTTTCAAAACCTGTTAACGTTCAAATTTGAAGTGATTGCAATCAATCACATGATTATTGCAAAGCACTTGAAGCGATCGCGATAGATTTTAACAGTTCACATTATTGCCGTAATCACCTATATTTGAATCGATCTTTTTAAGACTACCTCATGTTACTGGAAAAACAGATTGATTACAATCGATCTATTTATAGCATTAACAGCAAAGACTGATTGGAATTGATCAAGATAGATTCAAATACTGTGAGTATATGCAGGGTCAAAGACACCAGTTTTACAGTTTGAAATTCTGTCATGCAAACTCGGTGTTATAGACCTTTTGGTCTGATCAGATTATCATTTTTTTTATATTTGTTTGAATTGTAGTGAATATTAAAAGAAAGAAAAACTCTTTTCAGCAGATCTTCAGTACATTTTCAAGTTAGTAAATTGAAGATAACCTGTCAAAAATGGCAATCAAATTGATTGATTGACGGGTTAGAGTAAAATGTCTAGTGAGCAATATTTTAGCTTTATTAGGATAAGAACAAATTAATCAATGATAAGAAATTAGACATAAAAGAAGCAAGAAATAAAGGTGGAAGGAACAACTGGGGCAACAAGTTTTTATTGCTACTGGTAAAATGGGAGAAATTTAGCTGTCTCTGCTCTTCTTAGGAAAATATAGATAGATTGATTAGTTAGAGTTTAACATCCAGTGAGCAATATTTTAGCTATATCAGGATGAGAACAGGCAAATCAAATCAAAGAAAATGTACGTAAAAGAAGAAAGAAATAAAAGGTGGAAGGAGAGACAAGTTTCCATTGTCAGAGGAACAGAGGAGAAATCATGCTGACTACACTTCCTTAATAAAAATGCTTTACATTGTTATTTGACATCAAAGTAAGCTCCAAAAGGATATGAAAGAGTATAAATCAATACCAAAAACAGTATAAATACAATTTTTTCCAGTCATAAGGTGGCCCAAAAGGGGATTAATTATTATTTTTTGGTAGTCAATCAGTTTTTTTGTCATCTAGGCGACAATTTCAGTTGACTAAATAGAGCCCTGACTTAGATTCATGTATATCTACCCCCTGTAATATTACAATTTTGATACTCTCTTTATTACCTTGTCTATTTTCTTCTTCCATGCCTCCTCCCTCTGCCCCATGAGATCAATACAATGAGATAATGTAGCTATAATGCCAGCTGTAGTGGCTTTAAATGTAAATGCTTCACCTTTAAAGTCCACAGAATGTCCACCATGTTGTTGTAATATAGATGCTGAAAAATAAAAGGGGAAAAATAAAGTATATACTTGTACTGTAATAAAACAAAAGCTGTTGCCAAATGGGAGCCAAATATACCCCTCACTCATTGAACCCTGAATCTATATGGTAAGTGCAAATTTAGAGGAAAATTTAAATGTGGACACAGTATAAGTGTGGACACAATGATATAATCTTCAAGAAAGAACTTTTCACAAGGGTTCAAATGAAAATATTCTGTCAAAATCAGACAAATATAAAATTCACCCTTTTTTAGCCTCTTTGCAATTTTAAACAAAAATCATGAGCCTTAGAGAAATTTCATTACAACACTTAAAAATCAACTTTTCAAGAGGATTACAATGAAAAAAGTGTGTCTCTCCCACAGTTTGATTTCACAATATCTACGCTTTAGATTATTTTGTAGAAAAAAAATCATTGTAGAAGGAATCAACAAAAAGCCAAAGTTGATTATCTCCCCTTCCTGGTTTCAAACAATAATTATATTCCTTCATGCACATCTCCACATAGTGTTTTTCCTTTGTGTAAAGTTTCATTAAACTACTTCAAGTAGTTTAACAGGAGTTGTGCTTACAAGGTAAACGTACATAAGGAATCAACGAAAAGTCAAATTATCTCCCCTTCCTGGCATTGGACAATAATTATATTCCTTCATACACAACATCTACATAAAGTGTCCTTCCTTTGTGTAATGTTTCATCAAGATGCTTCAAATGGCTTAAGAAGAGTTGCGCTTATGAGAAGTGTGGACAGACGGACAGATGGACAGGGTGATTCCTATATACTTCCCCCCCCCCTCCCAAATATTTTCTGTGTATTTTCTATTTGTTAGCTACAATGCACATGTACTACCTCAATAAACGAAATGTAGTGTTGAACTCATAATAAGCTGGTGCAAATCTTCTTTCAATGATACATGCAAAGGGGCTTAAGCATGAATTAAAAGGCCTGTTGATGATATAAAGATGAAAAACAGCAATAGAAAGTGTTACTAAATGACCTTGCATGAATCAGAATTTAGTCTTGCATACATTTTACTTCTGGAATCAAATACATGTTCATGATTATAATTTCATTCATTAATAGTATACCTAAGTATCTCCACAAATTTGAACCTGGCTATAAATTATCACCACCTATTTATTAAATGTCAGAAGTGTATAAACATACCTAAATCTACTCCTGTTGGTCCATTAAAATGAGGATGATGATGATGTGGTGGATGATCAGAAGAATCAGTGATGTCATCTGGGTCACCAATGTCATCTTCTGTTACTAAAAGTACAAACATAAATGTTCACAGTATAATTGTTTATATAGAATTATAATATTCTTTTAAAAATCTCAAACAATAACATAAGTAGGGAAGAGATCTTCAATAAACATAAAGAAACATTCTAAGTCTGGGATGAAAAATGTAGGAAAAGTGTTTATAAACAGCTGCGCCAAGAGCGCATGATATGCCAGTCCCCACTTCAAAGCAAACTGATTAAATGATTCTTGAAATTAAAAACTCCATCTGATCAAACTTGACAATATAGGCAAGCCATGTTTCATGAAAAGTGATCAAAGCATTCTCTATTTAAGACATGGCCTGTGGACCGAAATTGCAATTTCATGCTTTTTTGAAATAATCAAAGTCCCATACCTCTAGAATGAAAAATCCATCAACAAAATAAAATTATCTGGAGCTTTCTTCCATTATACCCAACAATCCTGCAAAGTTTCATAAAAAATTATCAAAGCGTTCTCTAGTTAGATTATGACATGTGGACGGAAATTGCAATTTCATGCTTTTTTGAAATAATCAAAATCCCATAACTCTGGAACAAAATATCCATCAACAAAATAAAGCAAGTGTGGACCCAAATTGATGTATCGCCCGTCCATACTTGGTCGCAAAATTGATGTGAAAACTCAAACTGCCTAAATCAGAAACTTAACATGTTCGCTAGACTGTGAAATTAGATTAACTGACAAAAGCTATATAGCAGACTGTCATGTATCACCCAAAACCAAAATGCCAATTATCAGTGACCTTCCACTGATAGATACTGAGAAACCAAAAATGTTCACTAGACCATGAAAATGAGGTCAAGGGCTAAATCAAAATAGCAGGTTGTCATCTTCTATCTAACACAAACCCACAAACCCACATACCAAATATTATTGACCTTACATTAATAGATACTAGGAAAACAAGTGTGGATCATATTGCAAGGCAATACAGAAGTCCCCTACCGGTGGAATAGCTTGTTGTACCAGCAAAAATAGTTAATGATCTGTAACTCCTAGTGTTACTCACATAACAAATATTAGCTTAATATCTGGCTTAGAAAAAAAGTCCGAAGATCCTATATTTTACCAAAATTTTCTAAGTCAAAGGCCCATAACTCCATCCATAATCAATGGACCGGAACCAAACTATAACTTGATCTGTAACTTATAGTGGTAGACTCACATAGCAAATATTAGCTTAATATCTGGAACGGTTTAGAAAAAAAGTCCGGCAAATCTATATTTTACCAAAATTTTCTAAGTCAAAGGCCCATAACTCCGTCCAAAATCAATGGACCAAAACCAAACTCCAACTTGATCTGTAACTCCTAGTGGTAGACTCACATAGCAAATATTAGCTTAATATCTGGAACGGTTTAGAAAACAAGAGTTGTCAGAAGACAACATAGCTTGCCCGGGATTCCAGTAACCTCAATGCACAATAAATTCATAAGTAATAGAAAGCTCTCTTCACAAGAAAGTCACATATCAAATATAAACACCCTATCACTAAACAACTTAATTCTTGAAGCAAGTTTAAGGTTTTTTTAAAAAATTGCCCTTAAGGAAACGTCAAGGTCAAAATGTCTACAACTACGGTACCATCAGAAAGCTCTCATCAAAAGAATGTCACATACCAAATATGAACACCCTACCACTAACAAACATCATTCAAGAAGCAAAGTTAAAGATTTTCAAAAATTGCCCTCAGGGCAAGGTCAAGGTCAAAATTTCTACTAAAATGGTACCAGAGGAAAG
>MJUU01047111.1:19958-39243 GCA_002080025.1 Modiolus philippinarum | reverse complement strand
ATGTTCACTGGACCGTGAAAATGAGGTCACAGACAAAAGCCATATATAGCAGACTGTCATGTGACTCATGTCCCACTCAAGACCAACCTATATAACAAATATCATTGACCTACCACTAATTGTTACTGAGAAAGTGACCTAATCACAAAAACTTAACATGAAAGTTTACTCAGCCGCCGTCGCCGCCATACTTTGTACGCTTATGTCTCGCTTTCCGCGCCTTTCATCGCGGGCGAGGCAATGATAGGGAGCTTTCTACCATCATACCCAACAATTTTGGAAAGTTTCAAGAAAAATTATCAAAGCATTCTCTAATTAGAGTACGACACGTAGACCGAAATTGCAATTTCCTGCTTTTTGTCCACCCGCGACGAAAGTCGCGGAAAGCGAGTCATATGCGTACAAAGTAGGGCGACGGCGGCAAAGGCGACGTAAACTTTCATGTTAAGTTTTTGTGATTAGGTCATTTTCTCAGTACCTATAAGTGGTAGGTCAGTGATATTTGGTATATAGGTTGGTCTTGAGTAGTACATGAAGCTCTGCTATATGGCTTTTGTCTGTGACCTCAATTTCACGGTCCAATGATCATGTTAAGTTTAGTTTCTCAGTAACTATAAGTGGTAGATTAATGATATATTGTATGTATATTGGTCTTAGGTAGTACATGGCAGTCTGTCATATGGCTTTTGTCCTCGACCTCAATTTCACGGTCTATTGAGCATGTTAAGTTTTTGTGATTAGGTCATTTTTTAAGTAACTATAGGTGTTAGGTCAATGATATTTGGTATACAGGTTGCTTTTGGGTAGCACATGTCAGTCTGGCATATGACTTTTGTCCTTGACCTCAATTTCACCGTCTAGTGACCATTTTAAGTTTCTCTGATTAGATCATATCTCAATAACTGTAAATGGTAAATCAATGATATTTGGTATATGGGTTAGTCTTGGGTAGTACATGTCAGTCTGGCATATGACTTTTGTACTTGACCTCAATTTTACGGTCTAGTGACCACGTTAAGTTTCTTTCTTTATAACTATAAGTGGTAGGTCGATAATATTTGATATTTAGGTTGGTCTTGGGTAGTCAATTTCATGGTCTAATGAACACATTAAGTTTCTCAGTATATACTTGTGGTAGGTCAACGATATTTTGTATATGGGTTGGCCTGGGTAGTAAATAATGGCTTGCTATATGGCTTTTCACAGTTTAGTGATCATGTTTAGTTATTGTTTAAAACATCAATTCAGATGTCAAGCAGGGACGGGCGAGACATCTTTTAGGGTCTACTCTTGTTTTAAATAATCAAAGTCCCATAACTTTGGAACGAAAAATCCATCAACAATTTAAAATGATAGGAGCCTTCCTCCATCATACCCAACAATCCTGCAAAGTTTCAAGAAAAATTATCAAAGCGTTCTCTAGTTAAGAGTATGACATGTGGACAGAAATTGCAATTTCATGCATTTTTTTAAATAATCAAAGTCCCATAACTCTGGAACGAAAAATCCACCAACAAAATGAAATGATGGGGAGCATTCTTCCATCATATCCAACAATCCTGAAAAGTTTCAAGAAAAATGATCAAAGCGTTCTCAAGTTAGAGTACGACATGTGGATGGAAATTGCAATTTCATGCATTTTTGAAATAATCAAAGTCCCATAATTCTGGAATCAAAAATCCACAAACAAAATAAAACAATAGGGAGCATTCTTCCATCATATCCAACAATCCTGCAAAGTTTCAAGAAAATTGATCGAAGCGTTCTCTAATTAGAGTAGGACGTGTGGATGGACAGACAGATGGACACCAGTATACCATAATACGTCCCATCAAAGACGGGCATATAAAAATTTCAATAAACAGTGCAAAATCCATAAAAATGGGAAAATTTCCGACATAATTCCATAGAATCAAGTGCAATAAATATATAATCATTCTGTAAACCGTAGTATCAGAAAGACTTGTATTCACGAAATGGTTATCCCATTTTGCCTGCCAATTGCCCAACTGCCTGCCCATCCAACTCATCATACTACAACCTAGATTCTCACAATATTAAAAACAAACAAATGAAAACTTATATGTAGGAGCAAGGGAAAAGATTACAATATGTATTGAATGGTCAACGCTGGAGATTAAGAGTTTCTTATACAAGACCATAGAAAAGATAAGGGATATCTTCCACGAGTGTGAGAAATTCCGTCTTTTCCCCCCGAGTGTAACAAGGGAAAAAGAAAAAGAATTTCTCACACAAGTGGAAGATATCCCGATCTTTAATTTTAGTCAAGTGTAAGAAGTTATTTCTTTCGTAAAATACAACCAACAAACCAAAGGAACATAATACTTGCCATTTCTTGTGGATTTCACAACTGTGACGTCAAATAATTCACGGACTTTGTTATGGTAACAATTATGACGTCGAACAAATCGGAACGTTGGATTGGACGTTTACCCTTGTAAGACAGCTTCACATGACCCTGTCTTCTATGGGCTGTCTTACACGGAAAACAACCATTTATGGAATAAGTCTTTATCCCAATAATATGATAACCAGTTCTGTTTTTTTACAGGGTACATATTATGGTCTTATTAGACTGAAAACTACCACATTAAACTACCTACAAATTTGTATTTCATATATGTTAATGCTCAGACTCTCTTATCAAATATAACTAATTTATAGTATAAATAACTAATATAAATCCTGATCTTCTTCAGCAACTCAGGTGTATGGGATTTTCTTCTCTTGCAATTCCACTCGTGTCAGATTCCATACGTCAATTTATTAAGAATAAAATGGATTTTCCACAAGGTTGGAAATAAAGTTCTTTTAAAAACACACTTACACTGAACCAACACAGTCAAATTCTATTGAATGCAACAACTATGAGTAAATTTCAAAAACAAAGATATATTTACAGTCATGTACAACACCATGTGTCACTGCTGATGCACAACTATCAAAATAACTCTGCAATGTGTCAACCTGACGACATAAAATATCTCGGAATGTTTCCATTTCTGCTAACTTTTCTTTTAATCCTCTTCCACGCTGAAATGGGAAAAAAATCATGTGACTATTTTTTGCTGGAGCTAAAAAGATTCACAGAATCAAATTTACAACATTAGGAGGGAGTAGTCGGAAATGACAGGTTATCCCTAGCTAATTTGCTTCTTTTGTTCTTATAGCTATAGCATAGAATATCTATCACCTGAAACTACCCTTGAAGATCCATCTACCTAACAAACATGACTAGTGTTGTATTTTAAACAAGTCATTCATAAAATGTAGGTCAAAGTGATCTAATTTTTCTATGGATAGTATCTCAGATCTCGACTTTTACTCGGACTTAAACCTAAGTCACTAATACATAAAATATAGGTAATGGTGACCTGATTCTAAACAGGAAACACATGACTCTCCAAAGCACATCTGTCAACAAAATATCATTCATCAGTAATGTTTAATCTGAGTCACTCATTCATGAATTCATATTGATCAGGTACCTTACAAGTGACCACCAAGATGCATATGTCAACAAAAAATATTCCTATATCTGCTTTAGCATCTCAGATCTGGACTTCATATAAACTTAAACCTTAAAACACTCATGCATGAAATGTAGGTCAAGACCAACTACTTTTATACCAAACACCGTACTTTTCAAGATGCATCTATCTTTCATTTACAATTTGTACTTAAAAGATACATTGATTTTTATTTGGTTGACAAACAGACAAAAACAATATATCCCTCCAAAGGTAAATTGGGCAAGGGGATACAAAAATTACAGCACAGTAATCTATTTTCAAAAATACCTATAGATTTTAATAAAGTAAATGAAGGTTCAAAACCATTTTTACTGTTACAATCACGAGACATATAGTCTATTGTTAGAATATATATTATTGATCATGTTGATTAAATATTAACATCCATTTACCACTTCTATGCATGATTGACCTGAAAATTTTACATACACAATGGCCTCTTACTGACACTGCAGATGTCTACTGAAATATATGATGATTCTTGACCAAATCCTTCAGGAAGTTTTGAGTTTGATTTTTCTTCCCTAGTCCGACAGTGTTTTACCAGCAGACTAGGCTCATTGAGCTAGCCAAAAGATTAGCGGCAAACACCCCTTGACCAATCTTTCAAAATTATGTATTGTCATTTTCTCTCCTTTCAAGATTGTGGTCATGTAGTTAGTAGTCTACCTTATTGGGTTTAATTCATATTTTTATTATACTTTAGGGGAATGGGACAGACAAAGGGGAGGTCTGGGTACCCATCAACCATTTTAACACTACCGCTGGCTTTTGCCAGTGCCAGTACCAAGTCTGGCTGTACTTTACGTTTGTCTTTTGTCTTATTTGTGTTTTCCTATATAATTCCATTGCAGATTAGGGCATGTGATTTAATTTTCAGGCATTGTAGATGCTTCCTGTTTGCCCTCTGAAAGCCTCGTGAACTTCTTTTTTTTTCTTTTGTCCTTTTTTTATGACAAAATGATGCAGTTATATAATTGTAACTGTATCTTTTGATATGACTTAACAGTCCAATCAATTTTGTTTTTGTTCTACATTTACCATGATCTTTCATCTGTGTGTTGGCAAAACAAAAGTGATTTGTGTGCCAGAAAAAGAGCAAGGTGATATCATTTTTAGTTTAAACATGTGTAAGTTGCAATTCTCTTACTGCATATTAATGATTCTAAGTAAATTTTGTTGCTAGATTTCCTTCATTGACATGACTGAGATTTTAGTTCAAAAGAGTAAGACAGACAATAGTTTAGTCCAGAAAACACTACAGAAATACTACTAATTAACATTTAATTTTACAGGGTTAAATACAAAGAGATGAATCATGTTACCTTAAAAGATGAAGCAGATATGGTGGATAAACTGGTACCTGACTGTAATGATAGCAGGGAACCATGTCGCCGTAAATTATTTTCACTTCCATAACCAGATTCTGCTTGCTGAAATGTATTTTAGCACATATTTAATGCTTTATGTAATACACAATGAAAGTGACTTATAACAAGCTCCATGATACACAAATTCACTGAAAAGGAAGCTTTTCCAAAAATCATACTTAATTTTTTATGTTCTTTAAAAGGCAATTAGTTATTGCTTCACCAAGAATTTTATTTTTCAATGGACAAAGCACACAAATTTCTTTATACAGGAACAATTCAGTGTTAGAATAATTGCATCGAAAGAAGGGAACTTGAGAGTATCACACTTGCATAAAACTCTGTACTTTTAACCAGCGTTGACACCTTGGATTGTTTGATCCAATGTTTTGATTTTGTCTGTACTGATAAGACATAACTGATATATATATAACCATACAAATAACAGTTTCAATACTTATTTTATTACAAAAGGAAAGCATTTCATTAGCCAATACTTTGTGATTACTAGTACAAGTAATCAATAGTTTTCACTTAACATGTGATATTTGTATATATTTTCAATCAATCTATCAAAAACAGCAATAAAATGACAACAATCACTCCTACACAGGGGATCAGAGGTATTGTATGGGGGTATTGACATTATATAGCTTTAAACGATAAATATAATTTCAAGGGCTTACAAAGTAAAATTTTTGTTTGAACAATATTTAGACATGACTAAACACAAGCATCAACATTTATGTATAAGTAAACTTCTTGTTATATACATATCGCTAATCTATCTAAAACAATATCAAGTTCATGAAAAAATGTACATGTCACGCTCAAGTTCAAATTAATTCCTCTAAAAGTATAATATTTGATAAAGGATTTTTTGTCAAACAAGGGAATCTTCCAGCAAAATATTTATGTTCTATAACAAAGATAAACATGATAAATATATCTTTTGCTATAAAAATTAAGAGAAATGACTTGATCCAAAAATGTACACGAAGACCATGTGGTAATTCTAGAAGTTTTTCATTTAAAAGATAGAGTGGTAGATCTTAAGATGTATTGTTAGTGGCACTTCTAGTAAAAGTGATCCTCATTCCAGGAGGGGACCCCTACAATAATACCTCAGGATTACAAAATACCCTATGTAATTCTATAGCGCTGATCCATCGACTCCTTTCGTCCTCATTGTTAGCTCTCAGGTACCACATGCAATCATTAACACCAACATCAAATCTACATTCATCAAACTGGTGAGGCTGAAAAATTCAATTAAAATTGTTATTGAACAATGTCAATCTTTTACATGCACCAAAGTGAGGCTCATATAAAAACAAAATGTAAAGCAGCTACAATGCAAGAAGAAACCTTCATCATCACATGCATGCTCAAAACTAAGGTACATTTTTTTAAATTGAATGTGTCTAATCAAAATTAATACAACTTAGTCTTGTTGGTTTTAAATTTTGAATAGGCTTTATTTGGAATCAGTTGAAAGATTCTGTCTTAGAAGACATGTGTGAAACACTTGCCATTCAGAGATACACAATGTTATAATTTTTGAAAAAGAAGATTTTATTCGAAGACCAGTATACAAACATGTCAAAGGAAAATATTTTGGTGCTCACAAAATGGTCTTACTACAAGGCATGCACATGTGAAATATGAAAGTACTCTTAGTGCAAAAGAACTATTAAATTTACACTTTAAAACAAAAATAGTAATGGTGCATTACACGATACCCTGTCACAATTTTTGGAAAATACTTCAAGGGACATAACTCCAAAACCACTAGGAGCACTGGAACCCAAATGGAACTTGGCCTGAGTTTTGTGGTAAACAACTTTCAACAGTATGTTATTTCCTTTACATAAGTTATCAGCTTGAAACCTTCAGGGCATTGACAGACAGACAGACAGACAGACCAATGGAAAGACACAAGATCTAGGGTATCAAATAATATTTCAACACTACCACATGGTTGAGTGTAAAAAGGAGGTCATAGGTGAGGGCATGAGGTCAAACATTCTGGTACAAATGAAAAGTAATTGGCTGGACACAATAAATACAATCTGATCACTTACATTGTACATCCTGTACATTTAAGAAGCCCTGTATGTCAGTCAAGGCCAAAGTCGCAAGGTCAAATATTTGTATCAAATCTAAAGTAACATCACTAAGCACTCAAAACTTAAACAAACTTCAAAGAAAAAAGTGCTTTGTGCATTACACATGTATAGAATACTGTTAATACAGAATTTAAACGTCTTCCATATACAGGCATTTTCTTGACAATTCTTTTCGGTAATTTTGTTATGACTCTCATTTTACAGTAACTTTGAACAGTTTGCTAACAGTTAAATCCCAAACTTTTTGTGGTTCACCTAGTACTTATTTAGATGGGTAATAATTAATAACTTGAATAATGTTAAAAAAAAATCAAATTATTTAATCTACATGTAACTTAGTCAATATAAGGGAGTCTATACTTAAAAGATTTATAAGGTAAATTATTTGTAACTTATGAAGTATACGAGTATATGAATCATCAGTTTTTGATCAACATAAAGGTAATTGATGTGGGAGGTTCACCTACACCATTTTACTAATTCAAAGAATTTACCCCCAATACTGTAAATTGACAAAGGATGTAAAATGAGTATTCAACCTACATGGGTTGTATCATATAAAACATGCAAATCCACTTGTATTTATATTATTGTATTTACAGTTGGTATAATTTCAATAGCAAAATGTTTATAGCCTCCTACTGGTTGTTAATAACCATTTTACCTGTATATAATTGCAATGCATTAGAGTTCAAAATGTAAAATTACAGTCAAACTTTGATGGATTGAACACAAAATGGCTGAAGAAAACACTTCGACCTAGAGGGCTGTTTGAGCTATCGAGGTCGAACTGTGTTTAATTTTGAATAAAGAGTCCACAGCAAGGTTTGAGACATCCATGGTGTTCTAGTTACTGCAGCCATCTAAGTTAAACATTATACTACAGAATAGATCACTACAAGTATCATGTAGTATTGTTGGTTTTTGCACTAACCAGTAATTGTATCTTAAGTCAAGTGTTTTATATTCACCAACTACTGGATGATGTATTTGTGGACATAATGAACAGCTGTGCTAAGAGCCACAATAAATATTTAAATTTGATATAAGTATTTGACTTTAGGCCTAAGAAAATAAATTGTGTGTTTGGGGTAACATGGTTTTCAAAGTTAGGAAGGGTAGGTAGGAAAAAATTTTTTTTTAAATATTTTTATTTACATTGTAGTATTGGAGGAACATTTCTGACTTAACAGTGCTTGTTGTAAAATAGGCAAAAAAAAGGTTAGGGTAGGCATAAAATTTTAGGTAGGGTCAGGTTACCCTAAACTCACAACTTTTTTTTCTAGGCCTTAGTGTAAGGTTCATTGTACTATGAATCTATGATTTGTTATCTTGTGATGCATGTTCAAGTATTAAAAAAAGAAGAGGAATGACCTTTGAATGAAGTGTTTTGTCATCTTTTATGTTCTTAAATTCAAATATCTTTTCATTTTATTTTACACTTGTATTTGCAGGGGCATGACAGACATTTCAAAATTGGTTTTCATTCTGCTATAATAATTCATTTAAAACAACCATTGACAAAAATTTCTGCTGAATAATTTCCAGACAGGTCTACATTTTGAACGATTTCACGATTAAGATTTTGTCTGTTATTTGTTTCTATATCAAGAGTTATTTCAAGTCTTTTGTCGTGTACATATACATGTAAATTGTATATGTTTAAACAATCAATAAATTTACTTACGTTTTCAGAATTTTATGTCTTGTAAAGGCCATAAGAAACTAGAGCATGTCGAAACTGGCTTTGTGGAAGGGCCCCGCAATTTCGATCTTGAAACTCTGGGCAAAAGTAAAAATCAGATGAGTGTGGATTCAAATTCTGTTTGACACACTAATGTGTTGATACAGTAATTTGCTGGATAAAGTGATTTCTTGAAGTTAAACCAAACTATATCATTTCTTAGCTCCAGACTAAATATAAAGTCATTTAAATTTCAAAATCAAAGTATCAGCACAACAGAAAGTAATTCAGTTACAAACCTATATCTAACTCACACAATACAAATAATCGTTTCCAAGCTTCAGATCAAATTTCAAACCATTCCCTATTGTAGATAAGAAGCCAGAAAAAAGACGAAAATTTTGTTGATAGTATAAAAACCAAAGTATCGGCAAACAGGAAGTGGACGCCCGACAATGTTTAAAATTGTTTACACAATACAACTCATTATTATCAAGCTTCAGATCAAATTTCAAATCATTCCCTATTGTAGAAGCGAAGAAATCTGTGATGAAAATTTTGTTCATAGAAAAAAAATCAAAGTATCGGCAAACAGGAAGTGGATATCCGACAAACTTGAAAATTGCTTACACAATACAAGTTATCATTTCCAAGCACCAGGCCAAATTTCAAATCATTCCCATGTATACAAGCCAAGATATCTTTGACGAAAATTTCGTTCAGAGAAAAAAAATCAAAGTATCGGCAAACAGGAAGTAGAAGTCCGACAAACTTGAAAATCGCTTACACGATACAAGTCATCATTTCTAAGCTCCAGACCAAATTTCAAATCATTCCTTCTTGTAGAAGCCAAGAATTCTGTGATGAAAAATTTGTTAAAGTAAAAAAATCAAGTATCCGCAAACAGGAAGTGGAAATCCAACAAACTTGAAAATTGCTTACACAATACAACTCATCATTTCCAAGCTTCAGACCAAATTTCAAATCATTCCCACTTATACAAGCCAAGAAATCTTTGACGAAAAAAATTGTTGACGGANGGACGGACAGACAAAGTGAAAACTATAGGGAACCCGCATCTCGATGCAGGGCCCTAATAAATGTTCATGTCATAAGTTACTGGACTTTTCGTTTCTTCAAATTGAGTTAATATTGTGAAAGTCTTATATTTTATCTTGATTGCATTAAATCCAAGGAATTCAATTACATCAACATGATCAAGCTAGTTTAAAATCACATTCCTAATGTTACAGGGATGAACCTACCCAGGGCCCAGTAGCCAATGACCCATGAAATTCTGTCTGGGATGGCTACCAAAATCTATGACGTTTAAAGTTAGACACATAATACTGGGCTAGTAGAAAATACGACTGGACTATATAGCTACAATGTACTAACTGCCATCTGCCTGGGGCCCAGCTGGCGATATAAACTCGGACATGAAGGTGCGTACATTCATGATGTTACCATGGAAGATCACTATCAACATCACAGTGATATTCTGTGTACTAGTTGTTCAGAAATAGACAATCACTTCTTGACCCTTCAATTTTTTCAAAATCATGTTATCTCTCATTCTTTCCTTTACCAGATACAAGCATACCAGATTAAGTGAAAATTTTCTTTCGTTGGGACGTTACAGATTTATGACCTCGTCATGCATTCTATTCATCACTCAGTTTGATGTGGGCATTGATTTCGGCATTTTACATTTTCGCAAATTGGCATTACGATTCCGGAAAAAAATGTTTACCTTTCTGGAAAAAATATATATTACTTTTCCAGAAAAAAACACTTTTCCGCGAAAGAAATATCTGAACAATTTAAAATATTGTGTTACAAACAACCTTAAATTCTGAACCATTTCCCCTTTAAAAAAAAAAAGACAATAGATAGTGAAGACCTCTACATGATCCTGAGACATGATCCAATAAATCTGCAGGTTTATTCAATTTTAAATCTGTGACTTTGGTGATTTGCTGTACTATTTTGACTTTTTCAGGTACAATATTTTAGAGTAATTAAAGTCTGTTTCACTTCCTTTAGATAATGGAAATTCTCTTCTACTGACTTTAATATTGCATATTTCGGCACCAGATTTTGCATAGTTGTGTAAAAGTATTATATACTTTTGGAACCACTTTTAATTTTATGATTTCCAAAACATATTGAAAGAAAAAACACTTTTTAAAAATGCTCCATGCTTTTAAATGGATGATATTTTCGGTGCACAATTATCGACTAGACTGGACCATTCTGATATAGGTATAGGCAGGTATACATGTATTTTGAAGTCAGATGATAAACAAGTCTCACTTTGGCTTTTACCATGTGCTTGGACCCCCTTTTTGATTCAAGAAGAAACATACCCGTAAATGATATAATTCAACAAAATACTCAAACATGTAATTGAAATATGCATGTATTAAACCCAAAAGAAATATTTGAAATAAATTGCTAATGTACTGCTCATTTCTATTCGNTGTTTTTATATAAAATCTACATTGTAGATCTTGAAATATCAATGGTATTTTAATGATTAAAACTGATTTATTGCCATTGTTGAATAAGTGTATATGTAAATCAAATACAAAAGTCTTGAAAATTCAGGTGCGGATACGCGCAAAAAAGTCTCCCTGTCATGACCTGAAGTCTCCCTATTTCTACCCTCAGGGAGACTTCAAGTCTCCCTGTTCTTTTGAAGTGTGGTGAGCCCTGTTAAAGGAGATATCAACATTTTTCAGTTATGTATAATCATTATTGATATACATACCAAATATGAAAAAGATCAGTGTAAAAATAAAGCAGAAATCGTAAGATTTCCATTATCTAATGGAAGTGAAACCGACTTTAACACATACATTCATAGCCAACAAATGTTATTGTTTTCATACTTTTTCAGATCTTGAAAAATTCAGCATCTATTACCTTTATGTTCAATTTATATTATCTTATATTTGGTTATATTCTAAAGTCAACATATTCAAACTTTTTCACTGGATTTCTCACTGAAGTAATAAAAAAGAAGTACACTACATTTTTTTGTATTATTTTGACCCACCCAATACAATGGCTGCATAAAATTGGCGATCTCATTTATTTTTTATTTCTTTTTGTTTTGTCAAACATCTTTTTTAACAATTATAAAATATATTGAAATATTATTAAAGTTATAATGAACCAGGTAAATTTTCGGAAATGTACTGTAATATATGAAAATTTCTGGAAACGTAAACTTTTCATTTGCAGAAAAGTAATAATTAAGATCTGAAAAATTTCCAGAAAAGTAATGCGCCCGTTGATTTGATAGAACAAGTTGCTAGAGTATGTAACTCTCATTGGTCGGACATATAATTGACATTTAGTCAAGTACGATTTAGAGCACACCCCTTCACTTTGACAGCACTCATCAATTACATACAGAATTTTTGATTGGACATGCATTCGTTTCATGTGAAATCAATGAAGATTTGGGATTTAAAGTTGAAAAGAATGCTACCATACCCGTAGTTAGTTTTCTTTTCATCATATACCAAATTTCTGCCCATTCTCGACAATAATTTCCTTTTCTGACAGAATGAGAGTTTTTAGGGGGGCATATTTATTTAGTGCATCAATTTTTCGACGATCGTGACAAATCTTGTACCATTTAAAGAATGGCCATTTGCAGCACAAAATATCTTTTTATTTATTTAATTATTCAAAATATCTTTGTTTTGTGTGCAGCGCTTGAGAACTTGTACTTACAAAACAAAACAAAACATTTTTGTAACATGTTTATTCGGTAGGTAAATAAACATAGGTCTTTGCATTTTAACTAAACACATTCTAAATTTCTAAAATCAGTATTGCATGGACACGGGTTATGTATTCCGGTATATACATGAAATCATTATGCTAAACTCCTCACAGGAAGGGATCTTGATGGAAGCTGTATACTGAGGGTACATAACTTAATTTGTCAGTTGGTAATGGGTCTGGAGCTGGCATGTCAGTTAACTGCTAGTAGTCTCTTGTGATTTCATGTTTATGTCCGTATATTTAGTTCTTTCAGTTTCATTTTTCACAGTTGACTCAGTCCTGTTGCCAACTGAATTTTACTGTTGTTACGATCGTTTTTTTTTATTTATCACATTGGCTATAAGGGGAAGGTTTGGGCCCAATAAAACTAGTTTAACCCCGCCGCAGCAGGTTTGCGCCTGTCCTAAGTCAGGAAATTTATTAAGCCTTTGTGTGTCTTGTCTGTTTTCTAGTTAGTTCACTTTATGTCTATCGGAGTCTAGGAAGATGCTTATTTCACTGAACTTGATTACTCTTTTATTTAGGGGCCAACTCCGACCTACCGTTGGATGTGGGGTTTCCTCACCGTTCATTGAAGATCTTATGGTGGCTTTGAGTTGTTATTGCTCCCCTTAGGGTCGTTGTCTCTTTGACACATTCCCCGTTTCCCTTCTTTTTCTTAAATATGGTTTTTCAGTCCATTTTTTTTCTTTTTTGTTTTTTGTTTGTTTGTTTGTTTTTTTTTTTGAGTTTCTGCATTTGATGGTATTTAATTTATGAAAATGGAAATGGAAAGTTCTATGCAATTTTAGTTCTGTATCTACTTTGCAGACATGGGATATGTAGACCTAATGCAGATGAGCAAGGTTGGCAAAATACCAGCATTTATGAGTATTTTCCATGCCGCTGGTAAATACCGGCATTTACTGGCAAATACTGGTGTTTACTGGTTGATTGAATTGACCACCCTGGAATTTATACAGTAACCTTGTACCCAGCTTGACTTTCAGAAAACAAATTATACTAGGTATCTATTTTAATTATATGCTATTATAAAGCCCTTAAGTTAACCTTTACATTAAACTTTGTGTTGATTTTTAAACAATGTCTTATGAATATAAATTAGGCAAATACTGGTGGAATTTATAACCAGCTGTTTGACACATGTATCTCAAGAGTTAAAGTCATACTCAAGCCATACATAGAAAACCCCAAGTTTACTTTAATTTCACTGGACAATTTGTTTCCATGCAGTTCTAAACCTTTCTATATTGAAAAGGAAATCATTTACAACATTTTATTACTTCCAACCTGTGACAGTATATCAAAATATATTCTTGAATAAACAATCTTTTGAAATTTTGTTGTTTTAGTCATTAAATAAGACCCTAATAAAGATGTCATTGATCCAGAGGAAAGCTGCATTTATTACCTGTAATTTTTACCTATATTTACAAATTAATTTACTAATTTAGTAATTGTCAAGACAAAAGATAACAGTCTGTGCCAAAAACTTTTTCATTCACTAGCCCTAAGGGGCTAGAAAAGTCCCATGTTGTACTAGCCCGAACTCAATTTCACTAGCCTTTGTTAATCAGGAACAATTTTAACTATCCCAACAGGCTAGTGACTTCAAATTTTACTAGTCTCGGGCGTAGGGCTAGTGGCTAAGGGCACAGACTGAGATAAGCATAAAAAATAATATATATTTTGATGTATTTTTTTTCAAAATAAAAAATATATATAAAAGACTGATTAACAACATGAAATATTTTATTATTATGCAAAATGGTACATGGTGATATGTACTGAAATTGAATTAAATATTACATTTATACGTGAATAAGTATTTTAACTATTTTAAGATGATCGAGTTTTACATATTTGCAGTATTTTTACCATCATAAAGTTCAATTGACCAGTATTTGCCACTTGAGGAGTATTTTCCAGGCCGGTATTTACTGGTAAATACCACTGGTAAATACCGGGGGTGGAATTTACTGCCCAACCTTGCAGATGAGTCTTCTTTCCACTACATGTAAGGCCTGCATCATACTTAAGCTTCAGACCAAATATCAAATCAATACTACATACAAATGTACACAAGATGAGAAATCCTTGACGAAAAATTTCAATATACATGTATAGCTATAATGGGAAAAAAATCAAAGTTATCGTCAAACAGGAAGTAGATGAGTTACGGACTTGAATTGGGGAGACATGATACAACTCATCATACTAAAGCTTCACACCAAACATCAAATCATTACTACATACACAAGCTGAGAAATCCGTGATGAAAGATGTTCCGGACGGACGGACGGTCAGACAGACAAGGGTAAAACAGTATACCCCCCTCCTACGGAGCGGGGGTATAATAATATAGACCCAATGCAAATGTACACAAACCAAGTAGAAATTATCAGCACATTTTATATTTATTCAAAACAAATAACATTTCTTTTAATTTTCTTTCTTTTTATTCATGTTTACAATCCCGACCTATTCAATAAATCGCATGATATTACGTAGATAAAATGTTGATTACTTGAAACTAAACAATAAGTTCTGCACGTGTAAGTATACTATCGATCATTATTAATTTTCTTTGGTGATTGGTCAAATACTATATAGGTATGTTTGGGTCGTCCCATTGTGATTAGATGGTTGTATTATGCATCCTTGTTGTGTCTGGTTTAAATGACATATGAATGAAAGTTTATACTTAAATCGATGCGGTTGTAGTTGTCTTGGAGTTAGTAGTCTACCTGTGTTGGGTTTTATTTGTATGTTTATCATACTATAGGGGAATGGAATGGAGAAAAGGGAGGTTTAGGTACCCATAAACCTGTTTACTAATATCACTGGTTATTGCTAATGCTAGTCGTTACATGCCAAGTCCTGCTATCAAAATCCAGAAATCCTTTTCGTTGGTTGCAACTTTCTATAGAATTCTATTGTATACCAATTTGTACTGCCTGAAGGGGTTTACCTTGATACTCCAGTGATGACAAATTGGTATACAATAGAATTCTATAGAAAGTTGAGTAATTGATAAGCAGACAAAAAACAGGAGTTTAGAATGTTACTAGAGGAATATTGGTATGTTCATTGACATGTGACTGAAGAATTGCAAATAAAATACGTTAATCATCTGAGAAATCCACCATAATAGTGTTTACTTCGATCTTGATTTCAGAAATTAAAACCAGGAAATGGTAGTTGCTTCTTATATGACTGTTGGCCGAGTTGTACCTAGTTACTTCAGGTTTGGATTCCCTGTCCGTTTATGTCAAGTGTTTTCGCTGCATATTGGTTGTTTAAAATGAAAAAGGAATTTGCTTAGAAGTCATTTTCGTCTGAAAATGACTGGTGTCCTGGGTGTCATGCTGTCCACCTGTTTTCATAAAATTGGTATATTTGGCTTTTCATTTAGATCCTCTTGTTTGTTCTCTTTCAGCTTTATATAAAATTTAGAAATTTTGTTTAAACTATAAAGGAGTACCTCCCTCTTGCATGTACATGTAGCTTGTCCTTAGCGGAATTTAGCTATTCATTAAGATTCTATCGGTTATATTTTCTCTTTCAGCTGGTAATGGTCTCCCAAATATTTTGATTTATCTTAACTGAAAAGACATGAGTTTTCAAAATGGCCATCTGCAGAAACCAGATCGATGTGCAATAACGTCGGTATTTTGATATTCATCAGTCGTGAACAAATTCATGTAGATGAGAACAAGATGAATATATCATGCTTAATTGTTCTTATTTTCCTTTTTGTCTGATGATTTAATTAACATATAAGATGTTTTTCTAAGCTTCCTTATTGAACTGATAATTGTGAAATTGCAATTAAGAGAAATGTCAACATAATTAAAATTTCTATTAACTCATCAATAGGTCAATTGTTATTTTCTTTCTTATTACATTGTATTTAATGCCCTTTGATGATTCATCAACCCTGTTTAAGAAAACATCCCTTTTTAACTGGCTTCTTTATACTAGTATGAGCTATTAAATGCAATTAAACAAATGATTAATTTATTCAATAAATTCATTTTTCATATATATACTTGTAAGCAAAGTCATTGCAACTTATTGGTTTTAATTTCCAATTTAATATGGGGCCGTATATGTAACTACTTTAAAATTGGGGCCAAATCTACTTGAGGCCGGAACTACTGGGGACAGAACTACTTGGGGACATAACGACTGGAAAGCATAATTAGCTATTCTCTTATCCGGACATCCCGGCACTTTACCTATGGAGGAGGTGAAAATGACCACATTTCAATATATATCTACATTGTAAGTACATTCAACTTCAACTTTGATTTCTTCATTCATTTTTCAAGATATTTTAATGAAACTCAGATTATGCATTTGGAACATCATTATAAACATAATATCCGAATTTCAAGATCATAGTTATTATAACACCGAATATATTGCAATTTTAAATATCAATTTTTTACATACTAGTAGATTTTATAAGAAAACATCGAACGTGTCACCGCCTATGTTGGGGTGTAAGATTAAAATCGACTGATCTGATTGGCCAATTTAGCTTTGTGATGTCACAACGGATAAGAGAATACACAAACTAAGGAACATTAACTTTAGCCCTATAATTTTGATCGCTCACAAACTGTAAGAATTATGCTAAATCTGTCGACAAGAAAAAAAAAACGCATATAATTTTACAGATCATACATAATTTCACTGTTTTTTTTTAATGTTAAGGTTCAACCTGACACAGTGACTGACAGTGACACTCGGTCACCATGGTCTCTCTCCGACTGGGACAGCGACAATGTAAACCTACCGTAACATTAGCCTTTGACAGGCTGACAGCTCCTCTACAACCAAAAGCTGTATCATTTTCTGATTTATAATAACTCAAAGTTCCTTCTTTCAACACTATATAACGGTCCTGCCAACCATGTAAATAGTTCGTCCACTTTGAGAGAATACCCTGCAGTTCGGGTAAGGCCGGTTCATAGTCCGAATCTTCATTTTCTTCGTCGTCCGTCAAACTTAGAAGATCCAACTTCTCTTCTACTATTCCAACAGATCCTGACATTCTTTATTAAAGTGTAAAAACTTGATTTTCAAATTAGACTTCATGTGATGAAGGTGTTTACGGGTTGCAACTTGATTACTCAGACGCCATCATGATGTCATGACGGAAGTGTTGAAAAAGCGCCGTCTGTCGTCAAGGGGAAACAATGTTATTTTGTACTCTATTTCTCCTCCTGTAAGTTGGAGCACCTCAATGCACTTGGAAAAACAAGGAATTGATAATTTAGCGCTTGAGCTTTTCAAACAGAATCATCTGGACCAGTAATAAATCAGTTCATCAGATTTTCTTCAAAATTACAACATACAGTGACATGAATCCGGGTCCGTTCGCCCTGATTCACGTTCGCCCTATTACCTGTTCGCCCTGGTACCTGTTCGCCCTGGGTCCGTTCGTTTATATATTTGGTAATAATCATGTTTTAACAAAATTGTTGAGAATAAACATACAATAAAGCAGAAATAGTAATTTACTTGCACAATTTATCAAAAAACAAGAAGAGTATTGGAAGTAAAACAATCTGGCGATATGGTGGATGAACAGCAGAAATCAAGTATATAAAACAGAGACTTTTCTTATACATTATCCAGAACCCGGAAAAAAAAACATAATCCCATGTTACTTGGCATTTTTCTCAACCGGCCTAAACAATATTCAGCCATACGTTTTTATTGTTGTTCTTCATTAATTGAAGCCACCAAGTATGTTATTTTTTGCATTTTTTCACCTAGTGTGATTTGAAAGTAAAAAATAATAAATGTAACTTTTCCTAGGGTATCTTCTTTATGTTTTGTTAATTTTTCACTGTCGTTTCAGTTTTGTTTTATTTTTTTTTCCATATATTTTCTATTTGCAAAAACACACTCAAGATCAAAGGAGTCAAGTTGTGAAATAAGTCTCCTTTTATGTCTACCAGGCTTCTTGCATTGATTGTACATATCCAAGCTGATTATCAATATGATTCCCTGATGACTCGGACCAAAACAAACTCGGACCATGAAAAACCCGGACCATAACAAACTCGGACTACACAAAGTCGGACCATCACAAACTCGGACCATAACAAACTCGGACTACTACAGAAAATTCAGAAATGGAAGAGTATATGTACACAATAACATGATTATAGATAATAATAGTATGAAATATCGTTTTGTGTAAAATTGATGTAATATATATATTAAATATTTTACAAATCCGATGTATTATAGAACTTGACTTACTGTGATCTAGTGGACCACGGATACCTGGTGCACATCTGCAATATATATTTAAGCTACTGCATAAGTTTCATGAAATTCTAATCAGCGGTTTAGGAGGAGTAGTTGATAACAGGTGGTCACCATATGGTTTGCATTGAGCTAAAATGACAAAGTCCAAAACATGTCAAAATTCTGGAAAAAAATGAATTATTGGAAAACAAAATGTGCAGTGCACATCTACAATATGTAATTAAGCTCCTACATAAGTTTCATGAAATTCCAATTAGTGTTTTAGGAAGAGTAGTACCAGCTTTTGGGTACGGAAAGACGGACTGGCGGACGGAAGGAAGGACGGATGGAAAGACGGACGGACGGACACCATGAACACTCTATACCTCCCGCAAAGCGGGAGGTATAATAAGAAGAGATGGCATGACATAAGAAGCGGGCATAAGAATTTTAGGTACATCATTATTCTTTTTTTTT